>JAAAKE020094877.1:0-19784 GCA_010014785.2 Anisolabis maritima | reverse complement strand
ACCCCTCTCTCTTAAGTTTTTTCCAGAAACATTAAGGATCCAGCAATAAATTTTAGAAATATCTTAGTTTTAAATGAGGGGTATTTTAAATAAGACTCCAGTATCTAGCTTTCGTAGAAAATGTGGGATCCTTTTACGATGAGAATATTTAATTGTTATCAAGGATATATAAGTCTTTCATTCAAAGGTAAAAAATAGAAAAATATAATAATAATAATTTCTTTAATTTTTCATACCTTAACTTAATCCTTAGCTAGCTAAATAAAAGAGTAAAAAAATTAACTTATGTATTTCAGAAAACAAATACATGTATTTGAATAATTAAATTTTTTATGTTCGCGCTTTTATTTCCCCTCCATCTCAAGTATAAGAAGCAATAAAAAACTTTTTATCCCTTATTTTTCATCTCTCTCCCTAAATTCTCTAAGTTTTTAAAGTATTTTTTATCCAATTTTACTAGATGGTATTTTCAAAGTTTATTCGTAACATAAATTAAAAATTATAATTTTTGGTTCGACGACTGTGGGGATGTAACAGTGAGGCAAATATGCTGCCAACGGTCAGAAATTATTTGTAGCACAGGTAGATTCCAAAAATGATTAAATTTCAGAAGTACCTTTTCTATAATTATTAATTAAAAAGATGTTAAAAATATGTTTTATTAAGCTGTGAAAATTATTTTTACCTTTCTTGATCCAATTCATCATCACTAATTTCATACTCGGTATCCTCGCAGAAACTATATCTCTCTTCATCTGAGTTATAATACCAAGCTCCCCCAGGGCGTTCAGGTGGTGGAGTCGGTCTTTTTTTAATTAATTTAGAAGTAGAAGGTTTAGAAATGTCAGCAACAATTGATACAGATGCTGACAGACCAGAAGTAGAAGGTAAATTTAGAGCAGGATTTATATCTGGCTCTGGATCACCATCTATAAAAAAATTTTCCATAAGATTTTATTATTATTATTATTTTAATAAAGAAGATATTTCAACCTGGAGTGACTAGATATAGAAATATTGGCGCCCCATTTATGTTAACTCCATGATCTTGAAGAGTTTTTTGTTCATCAGTTGCAAGTTGCCGACCAAGAATCCATCGTTGCACTCGGGTAGGAATTTCAAGTTCTCGTTCTACGGCTGTCTTAAGTTCCGCCAAAGTCCAGCCAGGACTCACTTGAAGAGGTAATGGTCCTTGATGAGACACGCGATCCTCTACAAATAATTCTACCCTGAAAGATAAAAAATATAAATACTATTGGTATTGGATAATATAATAATAGGAAAATCATCGGAGAGCATTCCTAGACAAGATCCAAGTTGATTCTAAAAGTGTTCTTTAAAAAATAAATTTTTTAATTAAAATTTTAAATTTTTATTATGATATACTAAGAAGTAGGATGTGATGACAGATCAGGGGGTGATATATTTTATGGAATGGGAGAAAGTCAAGTATGCCAATTAAATTATATTAAATTATATTGATTTAACTTTTTTTTAATTAAGATAAAAAATAGACCTTTTTTGCCAATTAGAACAATATTTACTTTAGCAGACTTGTAGAGTAAGGCTCCCCTTGTTTCTCAGTCTCTGAATAAGATAACTGCTATTAACTAGCCTTTGAATACAAAAGATTTCTAAATATATTTGTATATAATGGTTGTAAAGGAAGTGTTGTTTCGGTGAGCAATAGAAACGTTTTGAATGGGTTAAAATAAGCTTAGCTAGCATCATGATTTTTCATAAAAAGTTTTCTATTTATTTAAAATTAATTTTAGCTAATAGCAAAAATTTATTTTAATGTAGGTAAATGTGCCTTTATCAAATTAATATTGTGATGTAATTTTCTTAAAAGTGAATTTCAAGCGTATTTTCTGATCTCACAAAAAATTTAACAATTCACTAGGTATTATTTTAAAATGAAACTATAAATGTCTTATTATTTTTTCTCTGACTCTTACGTGATAGCTGCAGGACCATCATCGAGAGATCGACGTTGCCTGGTAACGCTACAGCTTATCTTTAACCTAGCCAAGTCTTGCGCAAGTTCAGCAGCTTGATGATGCTGTCCTCCAGCAATAGCTGCCTCAAGGCGACGCAGAAGTCTATTAACAGCCAGAGTATCTGTTTGCTGTGCTTCATTCCTGATCGCTTCTGAAAATTAATAATAACTTTGTATATCAGAATGAATATTTATTTTTTTTTTAGAATTTACCTTTGAAAGTAGCGATGTCATCAGGTTTTGCCAATTGCCGCACAAGTCTCTCCTCTTCGGTGTGAGCAACATTCGCATAAACATGAGATCCTCTGAAGGCCTCAATAGTACGAAATTCTCGGGCATGCATCGGCTGGTAATTCCCTTTATCAGATCCATTATTTCTTCGAACTTTAATAGAGTCAATGACAGTTCTTTGCGTGATCAACAAAGCAGAAGCCTCCTAAATAATAAAAAATCCATACAGTAATTAATTTAAACAATAAAAAGCTTATAATTACATAAAGTAAATTCGTATAACCCACCCGTTTTGGGGGATAAAATTTATTTAAAATAATTGGTTACTAATTATTCTAAATAATATATTTAAAAAACTACAAATATTAATAAAGCAATTTTTGTCAGGGAGAGGATAGACAATAGTAAAAAAAATTATTCTAAATAAATTTAGTTGGATCACGGTAATATTTTTATATATAATTTATTGATGAAGTCTATAAGCCCAAAAGAGGTTTGATTTTGGTTGTTAGTGACTAATAAAATTTTTGTCCAAAACCGTCAGGGACTGTTTTATCAAACCACTGATAATTTAAAAAATTTTCAATAAACAACAAAAAAAGATCTAAATGATCCATGCAATTAACTTTCTATAGGGCAAAAGTTTTGGGTATCGTTGGAAAAATGTGGCCATAAAATTTTTTAAAAAGATCATATAATTTTGAATATAAGGAAGAGCCCGAAAAGTCTGCATAATTATATAAACAAATAATTTCGAAGAAAAATTTCATAGAAAATTTTAGATCTTTTTACAAATTCTGATTAAAAAACAAATAAAATTCTTAATTATGAAAAAGTCACTTAGTTCATATAAGCCTATCTAAAAATTTGTTTTTGGAAAGAATAAATAAACTTACTTATTAATGAATTAATTAATGGGAGATCTAAGAGAGATTTAAAAGGGAATACAATCAATTCCCTTTTCATTAAAATTTCTCCAAAAATATTTGGCAAATATTTTTCTTTTAAACTATTTCTCAATTTATTTTTTTAGGTGATTAAAACAAAACAATTCATCTGGTAAATTATTGGCCTAAAAAAAAGTGTCTTTTATATCCACTTAAAATTTGAATCATGTTATAAAAAACTAAAAAACACCCAATTCGTTCACTATCTTAACCTGGAGAGGAAAGATAAAAACGGAAAAGTCTCCTGCTATAATTATAGTTATGTCATTCAAGCAAAAATACAATCATTAATCATTAATAAATTAGTTAATTAATTAATATCACGTTTTAAGAAAATTATTATTTTTTTTTGTAGAAAATAAGATAGTAATTATCTAATTATTAATGGATCGATTGAATAAAACCCAACCACATACTTTCAGGTATAAAATTAGCCCTATAAATATCAAGATATAATGAACAAACGCTATATTTTCGAGAAGAGCTAACAGAGAAAACTGTTAAAAATCTAAAAATAGTAAATTTTATAAAAAGTAAAATATGAAATTTGATGATTGGTTTTGACATCTATCTCCTAATCATCTCTAAATAAAAATTTAGCATTTGTCCAATATATTTTAATACCGATAGTTTCTTAAGAATTTGTTGATAACTAGGGCTACTTAAGCCTTAAAAAAAAAGAAAATACGATTTCTAGGAAATTTTTCATAAAAAAAAGGGCGTTTTTCATTTGTACTTAGTAAAAGAGTTTGTTTATGCTTTATTCACCCAAATTCACTGCTAGAAATCTAAATAAATATAATTATATATTAAAGGTGATCCTTACATGTTGATCTTCTGGCGTTTTTTTCTTCGGGATTGACTCTTTTATAGCTCTAACCATAGCTCGTAATTTTGCTCTTTCTTCTTCGTCTTTGGGACCATTTGTACTACTAAATTTTTCTTCGCTTTCTTTTGGTTTTTTTTTATTTTCTTCCTCTTTTTCAAATTCTTCAAAACTTGATACTAATTTTAATTTTCTATTTTTCTTTACAGGTTCTTTCTCATTCTCATTTTCTTCAAATTTATTTTCATTTTCCAAATTTTTATTAAAGAATAACAATCTTGCTTTTCTTATTTCTTCCATATCTGGAATTTCTTCTTCTTCCTTTAATGCTGTTTCGTTTAATGATGTTTCTTTTGGATTTTTATTTTTATCTTTTAAAATTTCCACCTTTTTTAATTTCTCTTCATCTTGTTTTAACCTTCCCCCAATAAATGTGGAAGGAGGTGGAATCGTTATTTCCTCAGCAAAATTTTTAGGTTTACTATCTATTTTTTCATTTTTCAGATTATTTTCTACTTTTACTTCAGTTACATTTATTTTTTCTACTTTGGATGTACTAGGAACATTCATTTTTGATTCATTTATTTTAATAGATTTTTCCGTGATTTCACTTTGTTTAAATTTATCATCTGTTGTTATTTGCTTAGATTTTGTTTCTAATTCTTTTGTATTTGATAAAGGTTTATTAATAAATGTAGATGGTAATTCTAAAATTGGTTCAGTCTTTTTTTCTTTGGCATCTTTTGGGAAATATTTTTTAAGTTCATTTTCCCAATCAATTGGTAGTTTTTCGGATTGTGTAAAATTGGTTTCATTGACTAGAATGCTTGACGGTCTCCACCGCCTACATGCCTCACACATTAATTTCCACTTTTCATTAACTAATGTACATCTAGGACATGTCCAAAATTCGCCGGGAGCTGGAGGAGCTGAAGGAGCTGCTTGAGGTGGAGGGGTAGATGCCAGGAGAGTCGAAGCTGGTGTAGAAGTTTCGGACGTTTCAGCAATAGGGGGAATTACTGGATCGGGAGAATTTCGTCGTCGAGAGCGATTAGCTTCATAAAGAACTCTCGCTTTTGAAGACGATTCTTCTTCTTCAGTCAGCTCACTGCTTGAACTCGAGATCTCTTTTGTTGTAACTTCTTTAGACGTTGATTCTTTAGAATGAATGAATGAAAATCTTTTTTCGAAAAATCCCCCTGAAGTGCTTTGGAAAGCTGAATTGACCGTAACTCGAGTTACATTACCAATGGCATTAAAAAGTGAAATTAACTCCCTAGCTGAACTTCTTTTCGGAACTTCAACTCCAGGGCTTTCCAGTTCTAATTCCCGATTTGCTGCAGCTATCCCCAAACCTGGTGAGTCCATTGGTTGTTCATAAAATTTAGCATCTTGCGCTTCTAAAGCTGCTTGTTCCCGAGCTTGTTCCTTTTGAACAATTGCTGCTGCTTGTCTGTCTAATTCCGAAATATTGGCGAGCATAGATAACTGACTTTTTCGTTTCTCTTCTTTGCGTCGTTCCGAAAATAAACTAAAAACCCCACCATCGGATTCTTCCTTTTTATTTTTCTCCAAACTTTTGTCTTTTCTTCGCTTATACCAAGGTCTAGGAGACACCGGGGTGGGTGTGTTATTTGTAGTTGACATCGATGTTGTTGATTCACGAGGCATTTCTTTTGTAGCTCGTAATAATCCTTTTTCTAATTTTAAACTATCGTTACAAAGTCCTTCTGTTTGTTGCAGTTTGGCAATATTCGCGATCAAAAGATCGCGCTCTTCTGGTGATAATTTGCTATCGTTTGGTGGCTGAGGTGCAACGCGTTTTTTGCGTCGGAGGCTTGAAAAGGGACTTGGTTTATGTCTATCTAAAGAATTTGTTGTTGGCGGTGGTGGAGCCTTTCGTTTCCCTTTTACGTGTAGATATGCTCCAGCTCTTTTATCCTAAAATCATAATCATAAGAGATTATTTATAAACAGGTCTATTAAGAAAAAAATAATTTATATTTCTTACAAGTTATTTACTAGTTTTTTAATTTGTTAATAATAACAAATTAAATAAGTGAGTGCATTTAGAAAAGCCTTTGAGAGTTATATTATTATTAGGTAAAGGTTTTGCCTTCAAAATATTTTATTTGAATTAAAAATTAATTCTTTCTTAATAAGGTTAAATATAAGTGCAAAAAATTTTTAATAAAATCATTTTAAAAAATTTTATATATACTTATATGTATATTATTTCTAATATATAACTTTGTGAAAAACTTGGATCCAGGTCTATATGTCAACAGGGTTCCTTAATTAATACAAATGCATTTATAGTTTTTCTGACATCTAACTTTATTCAAATATAAAAAATACCTTAAAAGATTCACTTGCACTTCTTCTGTGTCTAAGAATAGGTTGTGGGGTAGAAGTGCTCAACGGAGGTGTCGGTGCAGGACGTTTTCTCCTTCCAAGGCTTGCCGGACGGTATTGAGATGGATGTACAAATGCGAAACTATGGGCAGTGGCAGTGCTCAACAAAGTATCTAGACTAGCACAACTTGAACGTCGACGACGACGAACCTGGACAGGGGTATCCTCTGGACTAAAAAAAAGATACAATAAAAATCTGTAGAAGCTAAATATTTGTGACAGACGTACGTGGATGGAGGCGAAGGATCTTTACGAGGCCGAAACCAACGAAAAAAAGAAAAGAAGCCGTTCTGAGAGGAGGACGGTTGTCCCAGGTCGAGGTCGTCCTCGTTCATTGCATGACTACTGGAGCATATAAAAGCAAACAAGGAAGGTAAAAACATTCCAGTCTATTTAGGTAAATTTTGGAAATTTTGACTTTTGAATATCAACGTAAATCTAATTTTTTTAAAAACATACTTTAATGTTGATTAAGAGGTGGAATAATGCGGAAGCCAATAATTAATATTAAGCAAGAGATATAAAATAACTATAATAAAAATAAAAAAGAGAAATAAAATGACAATATAAACAACCAATATTTCATTTCTTGGGGCCGTAGATATTTCTTCGTGACATGAAAGTACTCAGTACAGGATAAAAGTCTGAATGGCAATAACCTATGATGTCATACAATTAGGGCGGCTCTACAAGTCGGGTACTAGTCACTTGGTGAAAAAATCAAAATAAATATAATGGAGAACAGAAATTTTTAACAACAAAAAATTTATACAAACATTTATGAAGAAGAAAAACAAAAAATCGGGGTGATGAAGAAAATTTCGCCAGTGAGTCAAGTTAACTATAAATAAGGCCGACTTTGTAAACAACCACAGGGACTATTGGGTACCACGGTGCTAATGGAATCAAAGGATTCATTGGAATGGGTACAGTGCAATGCACCCACATAAAATTATTTTTTATGAATAAAGCCCTAAAACATTAAATCTGTTAAGCATATAATGCAAAGTTCCATTTCTTTCTTTATCCGATAGTTTGGTCCTAAAATTCAGACCAAAGCGCGGATGGTCCTTAGTGCGGCGCAAATCTCATGTAGAAAAAGAAGTTAAAGATAGGAAAAAAAAGAATCTTTTTCCATAAGCTGAGGATTATCACTAAATACTAATTACCATTACCCTTAAAAGAAATATAATTTTTTGATAGTTATCTAAATTTGTAGTTTTATAATAACAAAATCAAACTTTTTTTTATAATTTTATCTAATTTTGATAGTATAACTTGATAACATTTTAACTTTTTCAGAGATCATGAACATATGATCTTTCTATTCTGTGCTATTTGACTCTTAGTCTATTTGACCCCATTATATCCTAGTCTCATTTCATTTTGATCTCAAGTTAAGTTATTTTCCTAATTTCACTGAAAGTGAGAGCGATCAATATTCTGGATGATATATTTTTATTGGTTTCCTAAATCAGAGATATAAATGGTGAAAGAAAAATTTATATCATGTAAGAGACTTATTATAACCCAAACTGAATTATAAAAATAACTTGTGGAGGAGATGATTTACCTTTTGGTTAGCTCTCTCTTGGATAATATTATTCTTATTAAATTATCAAAATGAATTCATGCCAATATTAATGCAAAAAATAAATGTATGAGAATTAAAGTATTTTAATCAAGTGAGATTTTACTTACTGTGTTTCCTGATCTTCTAATACTTTATTTTCTTCTTTGGGCTTTGTTTTTGGTGTTGTCGTTTGTTGTTCATCAAGAGTAGCCTGACAATCGAACCATTCGTAAGGTTCCTCCAGGCATTTTTTGGATATTTTTGGCGATTTTGATGATGTACTAACTGTTTGGAGTTGTTCTAAGAAGTTTTGGTGTTGTTCTAGAAGCAGTTGTTGTCGAGAGGATCTGGCTGGTCTGATTGGCTGGAGATTTCGGCGGCTTAGAGCCACAGGTGGTGAGGAATCACTTCCGATCGCTGAAAGCTAGAAGAGGAAATGTTTTCCATTGCAGTTATTTAATTTAGGAAAAAATCATTATAAATAAATTTTTATTATACCACAGTCAAAATCGGCATTTTTGTATGGAAAAGTGCCTCTAATAAAAAATTAAAAAAATTTAAAATTTCTAGAATCAAGTCAAATAATTACAATGAGGAAGCGATCGCTATCGAAATCTCTATAATTGGGATTACTAAGCGTTTTAGAAATAAAATATAATTTTCATAAAAAATTATATACATACTGATTTATGCCTAAACCAATTATTAAGAAAATCTTATATGAAATTAAATTTAAAATTTAAAATTTTTTAATAATTAAATTTACGAAAAACTTACCGAATTTTCAGGAAAATCTGAATCGAAAGACTTTTTTGGAAGATCATGACGCTTAAAGATTTCTTGAGCAAGTTTACTATGTACGCTTATATTGTGATGATTTGATCCTAAAACAAAAAAAATTTCATAATTTTCAAGAAATTATTTAAATAAATGTAAATAAAAATATAAATCTACTACTACTACCAGAACTTTAAGGCATCAATAAATTAAGTGAATTTCATTTCTTAACTCCTTTTAGGAAGTATGTCACTAGGAACGGATTCTCTAAGAGTATATTATTATGGCCTTCAAAAAACAAAGAAGAGCTTTTATGATTGAGTTTGAGTCTGTGAAAAAAATTTAATTCTCGAAATCTTACAGAGGAGTGGAACATGACTTATTCCATCATTTCATGTACTCAACCTAGAGAATTATTGCCTCTCAATGAAGTATTTAAAGCAAGGAGTAGGCCTTAGGAGTAGTGCTTCTCAATTATTTTCTGTTACGCCCCCTCCTAGGAAGAAGAAAACATTTCGCGCCCTCCCTCCCCCCTCCCCACTCTCTGCCGCGACTATACATAGTATTATTTGTTTATAAAATTGTTTTAAGTATATATATAAATTACACTTTATTCTAGTGCGGCAAAAAAAGCACACACCTCCCCCCCCCACCCCTTTGAGAAGGACTGGAGTAGATTGCATATCATTTGTGAAAATATATTAACTTGAGAAATTTTCAGGCTCTATGGTTTATAATAGATGTGGATTTGATAGCCTTAGGTAGGAAAAGCATTTTCCAATTAATAATAAAAAAAAAGCTTTATTTTCGGTTTATCAAGGTCGACATGTTTGGGTAGGAAATCCCAGGTCCTGAAAAAAGCCAGAAACGAGGTGAAACATGTCGATGTTAACCGAAATTAAAACTTTTTTTATCATTAAAAGGAAAAGGCTTTTATTTTCCTACCTAACACTGCTAAATCCATCATCAACAAATTACCTGAGTTATCTGATTTTGTTGCACCTACTTTGGCTGATTTAAAATTAAAACATTGCTATGGGTCAGAGCAAATTCAGGAATAATGTTATATTAATATTATTAAATATATATTGGCGCATGTAATCTTATTAGACTCAAGACTGTTAAATTACATTAGAAGCAACATTCTGGAAGACCCATGTCATTACTATAGAAGATCGACTGTGGTAGGGAAGGCAGAGACCATTTAATTAGAATTCTATTCGAATTTCAAGCTTTCATCTCTCAAAACTTAGAGACTTAAGCACATAAAAATAAATAAAGAACTTGGATAGAAAGACTTGTTTTTCTTTTTTCTTGCCATCATCCAGATAATATTTTCATTTTGGATATAATATCAAAAAGAAATGTAAGGGCGTGACTGGATTCAGCACGTGGTGTTGCTTGCTTTGGTTGGTTAAAAATAGTGAAAAGAACACTTGCCGGTTCATCTTCCTCTATGTTTATATTTAGTAAAAGGGTTTAAGTCAAGGCAAGCGGTGAAAATGATTTGGAACAAATAAAAAAATTACAATTTTTTTTTAAATAGATAATTCATAACGTGAAAATTTTTTTTTAAAGAAACATGCTTATGTGAGCATCGTAGAAAAATAAAACAAAATTATTTATTTTTAAATAATAATAGATGGAAGTGATCCTAGTTTTAAGAGCTCTAAACCCTTGAGAACTTGTTAATGGGTTGTTTTGAGCTCCAATTGCCACTTGACATATTATGTTCACTCAGGAGAAAATATATAAAGCGTAACTTATTTATTTGCAGAGTCCTTGTCAAGTTTTCTTCCATTTTACAATAAAGATATGTATTCTTGGTGTATACTAGGTAAATTTACTAAAATTTTTTGGATTTTAATTAATTATAAATAATTAATAAACCAATTAATTGATGTCATATCAATTATTTCGAAAATCAAACACCTTCATCAGGTTTTTATTTTGCTATCATATCTTCTATTAAATTTCCTATCATTTTGACAAATTTTTATTTAAATATTTCTTTTTATTTGAATTTAAATAAAAAAAGTTAAGTTGATAATATCTATATATAATATGAAGTGATAAGTAATCTTTATTACTAAACAGACTAATAAATAAAATATAAAAACTATGTGTTTTGATATAGTATATAAAAGTAAAGATGAATCATCAGCGAAATATCTCTGTCTCAGGCCATGGAATCCCCTCTGTTTCACTTCGAGATTTTTATGAATCATTCACCTCTTATATAATTTCCACTAAGGGTTGGGGGACTTTTAAAGGTAATTGTTCCCCCAAAAGTCATCCGTTTTTGAGGAGGGGATTACTCGTTATCAAAATGTCAAATAAATAATATATATATAAATATAAATAAATGAAAAGTTCAAAAGATTTAAATAAAACAAACGAAATTTTGAATAAAAAATTTTCATAAATTATTTATATATTTTATATATATAAAATAAATAATTTTCCGAAAATATTGGCAATCTTTTTAGAAAATAAGCTTTTAATATATAATTAATTTTTAAATTTCAATTATCTCTCTGTCCCTTAAAGCAGAGGAAGAGGTGTTGGTTCATGATCAGAGTCAGTGATTCGTTTCCCGTCTTGAGCGATAAAATGCATATAAATTATATTAGCTACTAATTAAGTACAGATACCGAAGAGTATTTATTTATTTTTAATAAATCATTATTATTTCAATTATTAAAAATTACCGATCATATGTTTTTTTAATTATGGTGAAATTTTTTCAGTTAATTCGGAATCAGACAAATGTCCTTAAACAAAGTATCCTTTTCTTAAGCATAAGGATCTATCAAATTACATCTCCCAATGCGGCGAAGAGGGTGAAAACGTGCAAACAAACACATCACTCAAGTTGAGCATAAACACATCAACAACCCTCAATTTAATTTAAACATACAAATACAATCCATTCTCTCATAATTTAACAATATAAATGACAAAAGTTATTTTTCTGTTTATTGTCATCCATATTTATTTGTTCACTAAAAAAGTTTACAAAAACTTTTTTATTCATAACATTTGGAATAGGATCACTCTTCTTTTGGATTTCCTAGACACGTGTATGTTAATAAATTGTGGGAGTTTGGGTTTTGGTTCATTGTTTCTGAAGATTAAGAACGTAGCTAAGACATTTTTTTATAGGGGAGAGGGGGAAGGAATGTTAAAAATACCTACAAAATTTTTACGTTTTTAAAAATAATTCCAAATTTACTAGCTTAAACTTGGAAGAAATTTGCGAACATTCAGTTGGCCAATTATACGTTAATTTTGTCAATTTTAAGCTCCATGGGGGAGGAGGAATACTCCCCCATCCTCTACTACACTCCTATCGTATTTTGATGGAAATTTTTAAAAATCTCATCTCGGTTAAAAAATTTTTTTTAATTTTTCCTTCATAAATGATCTTATAACAAATAAAGTAATTTTGAAACAAATATTATCATTTTTATTGTCAAAAGGATAAATTCTTATAAATTATTAGAAATATGTATTTACGAATAAATTAATTATTCCAATAGGCGCTTAATTAATGATCTAAAAATATTAAAGTTTTTCAAAGAATATAACTCACCGAAATTTTTTTTACCAATATTATAGAGATATCTTATTTAAATTAATACAAGTGGAATCAAACGAGCCTAAGAAATTTATTTTTTTAATAATAATAATATAATAAATTATATTATTAAAATTATAAAGAAAATTTAGATAATCAATGGTATAAATATAAATTATGTGTGGACGGAAATAGATCCAATTTAAGTATCAGTTTAAAATTGTCCCATACTATTTTAAAATTTGTTAATGAATCATCTTTTAAATAGACTAAACAATTAGTTAGTTAAGGGGATATATTTTTTAATGAATCGGATGCTTACAGGACAGTTTTGCGCCTTTCTCCTCTCTCTTTCTTCCTGTCTCTTTTATGGATTAGGATCCTATTCGAATAAAATCTTTTAAAAATTCTTAATATCTCTTCTAATGATAAAGATATTTTTTTGACAAGAGAGAAAGTGTTTAATTAAAAGACTAATTAAATATTAAAAAAAAAACACTCCAAAGAAAAATATTTTTGGAAAGAATGATTAATTTAAATTTATCCTAAGAATAAATTTATCTTATTTGACTGAATTAGCCTTCAAATATAATTTGTAAACGACGAAGAAAATATATTTTATTTAACAACTCCTTGTCAAATTCCTTCTGGCATGAAATTTTTCCATCTAATTTTTTTACAAGTTTTTACTATAAATTTTATTAAAATAAAGAAATTTTAATTGGCAAAAAAATAGAATGTTCATTTAAAGAAATTTTGTCTTCTCAGCAGCCATACAGATATAACTATTGAATTTCATAATTTTTTCAGTCATTATAATTAAATAATAATAGTAAAATTTAATAATTTAATAAAAAAATTATATTTTAAGGACCGCTATTTAATTAATTAATAAATAAGAGCTTTTTCGCTTTCGGGCCATAGAGCAGGAGATATTGTTGAAATTATTTCATTGTAGTTGAACCATAAACTTCGAAAAAAACCAATTAAAATAATTTAATTTATTATCAATTAGAAGATAATTAAAAAAAAAAATTAGTGAGATTTTTAAATTCTAAAATCTATTTACCTGGAATTTAATTTTAAGATCATAAGTGAGGGTGAATGGACCGTGCCAAATGAAGATCCGGAGAAAGAGATCACCGCAACGACACGACAAGACTGAGGACTGAGGACAGAGGACTGCGAGGGTCCTGATTCCCGACTCCCCGACTCCAAATCCGAGCATCACCGAGAGCAAAGAACCAGAACGACAACCCCCCGGCGCCGATTATTTCTCACAATGGCAACAAACTACACACAAACATGACTAAATAAGAAAGAAAGGGGAAGCCAGACTCAAGGAAGCAATTAATAAAATAATAAATTATATATAGAAAAACGCCCACTTAGGGAGACATACCTCGTGAATATAATCATACTGGCAAGGTGAAAAGTCAGTCAAAAAAATTTCCAATTTTAATTTTCTTTATTTTATAATTATGGATTTTATTGAAGAATAAAATTATATAATCAGATAGATACTGATTTTAAAATAGAAATGGGAAAAAAATTATTTAGATCTGGAATTTACGATATAATTCAAATAATCAAATATTTTTTTTTGGGAATTACAATTTTGAAAAAAAATTTTACAGCCTTGAGCTTCTGTCTGGCAAATGGTCCGCAAGTTTGGCAAAAAAGTCAAAGTGAAGAGAAAACTCAGACAGATAAAAAACTTTAGCTGACACCATCATTTAACAATTCTATTTTTTAGACGATAACTATTCCGCCCATATTTATTAAAATTTAAATATATTTTTTTAATTCAATAGAGAATCAATAACCACTAGACCGGGAGGAGATATAATAGAATAATTTGGATTAAATTTGCTACATCTACTATATAAGTTTTAAGATATACCTATTGGGGTGAAAAGTTCTCTTATTGGAATTAAAACACAATTTTTTCCTTCTATTCTTCACTACAATTTCCTTTTACTTTTAGCTCGATTTAATCATTCAAGGATTTTCCAACATCTCTAATTTTAGTTAAGTTGCCTTAAGTATGGACAATCGTTGGATGTTTTGAGAGAGTGGCCCAACGGGGCCGACCTCCCTCCTCCAAAACCTAAAATAAAAAAAATTACAAAAAAAAAAGTTCATATAGAATTTCTACTAAAAACCACTTGCAAAAAAAAAACCAACTCTAAAGACCTATAAGAAAAATTCCTATGTTAGTGATGAAATGATATAAGAATAAAATAAATAATAAAGAAAATAATAATAATAAAGAATAAAAGAAAAACCGGAAACTTTCATAAAATTTTCAACTTTTTTCCTCAACTCGATCAAAGAGGGAATAAATATTGTATTACTTTTTTTTTGAAAGATAAAAATGAATTTTGCTTTTTATGAGTTTCTTTCTCTCTCTTTCTCTTTCTTGGAGATCTTGACGATGTCGTTTCGGACTCTATTTAAAGGTCTCTCATACTGATGCTGTTGCATCCTCCTGTCCCAAACAAAGCTCACATTCCATATATCCAAAATATCCCCCTTTTACTCTGACTACTTATAAACCAAACCCAAAATAAAATTGATTACCATCATATTTCAATAATATATGTTTGTTTTTGACCCTCTGGCGTAGTGAATAAAAATGTTAAAAACCATCGAGAAGCAAAAAAATTAATTTATTTAGTTAAAAATATTGATTCATTATATATTGGATAGATACAAAAGTTCGTCCGTCTTTGCTATAAATTATGGATAACAATCCGATACACATTATTCCTATATTGTACAAAGAAATCAACTAGTTTAGATTATTTTCTTTCCATGCGAAAAATTTGCCTGGGCCGAAAGGGTTAAATTAAAACGTCCCCCTGCCCCACACCCATCCACTGCTGATAAGATGTATGCTCATAATTAATTATATTAATTATTAATTATCTATTATCCACTCATATTTTTTTCTATATACCAATGTATCCATTTAGTTAGTATTGAGAGATTGAACCTCAGACTCTATAGATTTAAATGTTGACATCATCAAAACATAAAACATCGGCTAGGAGGTGGGTGTCTTTGCCTAAATAAGGTAATATGATCTGAACATTCTCTATATCAAATATTATTCGAAAGTAATAAACAAAATACAAATCACATTAAAATAATGCTAATAATAATAATACTATATGAATTTTTGAAATATATTAAAAAGGGAAAATTAAATAAATAATATATCTTATAAAGAAACAGCAAATGACTTCTAATCAATAAGATATCTAATTAGAGGCACATGTAGTGTGTAGAAGATTAAGAGTATTTTTTTAAATCAGCTTTCAAATAAACACAACCTATGAAGCATTATCTGAAGAGAAAAAACTTGCATCAATTTCAATCCATGCATTAAATTAAATTTTTAGAATAACAATTTTTTATAAAATTAGAAAATCTTAAAATTGTCTAAAAAGTTTATCAATCAATTTTAATATTAGTTTTTTTAAGCGACTATTTTAAAAAATGTATATGAATATTGTGTAAAAGAGAAGAGCCTTTTAACTTTCACCTTAGCTTTGCTTACGAAAGAGAGCAAAAAGTCATTGAATAGAAGCACATATGACCATATTTATATATTCAAAGGTCGTATATAAATTTAAAAACCTTCTTTTATTAAATAAAAATAATATGGGGCTAAGCGGATTAAAAAGCTCCAGATTTTGGTACCAAAAGTGCAACTCTTGGGTTCAAATCCACCATAAAAAATTATTCAATTTTCATGAATATCTCCTACTGGGAAAGAAATTATGAATCCAGCCCTTGCCAATAATAGGCACAAGGGAATGACCCAAACATGTGTGTGAATGAAACATCTTACTAAATTGAATTCACCCACATACATAACCCAATTATTCTGTTGAGGATAAAATGTAGGTTACTTTAAACCTAATCGAAATAAAATATTTCTGAAATATGGACTGAATTTAGTCCTTTTAAATATCTTAAAATTGAATTCATCTCTTCATTTTCATTTAATAGCGTAAACTTTTCGGGTGAAGGGTGGATAAGATCCTATAAAAGTCCAAGATAGGGATTTGTATTAAACCAATTGAAAATATCTTTTTTCCTCTTGTTTTGGGACATTCTTGGTAAAAACTTTTATTACTCAAAATAATTGCGAATACTCTATAATATTTATATATAAAGAGAAAGGGAGTTTTTCAATTTGTCTCTCAAACTTACTGTTCTTTAAGTTAAAAGATATAAGAACACGAATTTATTTGTCAGATAAAAAGAAAGAAAGATAGTGAGTAGTAGGCGTAATACTGACGTGGTTGTTTCTTATCAGATGGCGAATGATTTCGACGCCGCCAGCCAACCACATCTCGTTCTCGAGCTGTTTGTGCCAAGGGCACGAGCAGCCCATGCCTCGCTTGGCAGACGAAGAGACGCCGTCCCCCCCAAGCGCCATCAATCCCTCCAATTGGCAAGGCTCTATCCAATTCCAGGCCCAAGGTCCATCCAGGGCCGATTTCAGGCAACTTGCCGATCCAACGAACTAGTCCTGGACGAGGTAAGCCAGAGCCACTTCCAAGCCATGCAACTCGTTCACCGATCAGTACGGGGGGTGCTGCCTCCATCTCGAATCTTCAGTCTGTTCTGAAAATAATTACATTTATACTAATAAAATATTATAATCCTATAAAGAATACCAAATTTTTATATAAAATAGTTAAATGAAAACTTCAAGCAGGAAAAAATAAAGATCCTAGCTTCCACAGAAATTTGCACGGGGTATGATATATTCATGGTCTTGATTATTTTTTGGAATTTTTAAATTTTTATAAGATTAAAAAATTTTTCGGCTTTTTGATCTGAATAATAAGAAAATATATAAATAAATACAAACAAAACATATATTAATATTAATAATAATAAACAAAATAAGTACTTTTTTCAAAAAAAAAAATCATGAAAAAGTTTGTTTTATTAGGCAAAATTCCAAAATAAAAGTGATGAACTCTATGCAGAAACATCTCTTACTAGACACTGGAGAATATATCCATATCCTGAACATACATTTTGCATACCATTATAAATGTGTGAGGTGAATTTATTTATATTGAGGTACAGTGTAGTCTAATGCACTTGGAAGCTTTAATTATGAAAAAAAAAACATGCGAACTTAAGATATTTGAAAACTATCAACTTCTAATTTTACTCCAAATCACAAATCACTTATCACTTATATTTTTATTATCAAACAATTTATTTCAAAATTATTATTAAGAGAACTTTCTTTATCATTTTCTAGTTTTGAGTTGTTCAATATATCAATAAATTTCATTTGGGATGGAATATGTTTGGAAGTTATTTCTGTTTGATTATTTTTTGCTAATGGTACGCATATCTGAGTTAAAATTTATTATATTGTTTGGAAATTGCTTTTAGAAAGAATAATCTTTTATTTTTTTCGTTCTCTCTTAAATTTAATAAAGAAAGAAAAATAAACTTTTTTAATTGTAGTGGGGGAAAAATAATGCATTCAAATTTGCAAAATACTTGTATAATGAATTTTGCGGAAGCGGAAACAAAAAATATAAGTCGGCCTGAATCGATTAAAAATAGGCATAGGAGATTTACTATCATAAAGGATATTTTTACTTAAGAAACACCTTTAAGTAATAATCAAATAACTTTAACTGTAGTTAATATAATCATATATCAATTTATTTTTTATTTATAAACAAATAAAAGTGATTAAATTAAGGTATATTTTATTATACTATTGGTATTTTTTATTTAAAATTTTTCTTTTAAATAGAAGAAAAAATTTAATTTTAAAAAATAATTATCAATAAAAGTAGAATTACTGTTTTTTGTTTCATATATTTTTAAAAAATCTGAAAATAATTTGTTTATAAATTTCAAAAGAATTTTTATTCAGGATATCTACTTAAAAAAAATATTCTTCTAAACTCAAAGGGTAATTTCATAGCGAATTTTATCACTAAGTTTTTTTATTTCCGGGTGTATAAAATTTCAGAATTGACTCACCTGGGTCTATATTACGATCTTCATCTTGTTTTTCAAAATATTCCTTCTTTTCAAGAAGATAATTTTCACTGTCACAAAAAAGATAAGATGGAATGGAGACGAATGAGGGTGAATTGGTCGGTTTGCCTGTTTGCCTGTAGCTTTTCGGTCGCTTTCTTCTTTCGTTTGGCATTCGTCCGACAGCAGGTTGCTATTTCTGGCTTCGTGATGCAGCCCAGCATCATCATCATCGGCCAACAAATCCGCGAGGAGGTGTTCGCAAATCATACTTCGAACAACAAAAAACAAACCATTAGAATAAGTGGAATGACTTTGGTTGTGGATTTGAAGGAGATAAATACTAAAAAAAATCAAAATAAGCTGCCTTACCTTGAATATGTTCTTGGTGGTTCTCACATTTTCTAGTTGATAGTATACAAAAAAAAATATAAAAATTTGAAGGAATCTACTTTTTTTTTAGTAATTAAATATCTTCCATCGAAACAATTAAGATTCTATATCTTGTGATATTTAAGGTTAAAAGTCACTCTTTTAATCTTATATTAAACTTCTACTTTGTGTTAGACTCTCAGGTTCATTTTATTTCTTTTCGTTAGGGCCTGAGGACTGAATCATGTAGTTAATTATTTATATTTGATCATGAGCATCTTTTTGTTGGCTAGTCTCTGGGGTTACACTGGAATCTATCTCCCTCTTAACGGCCTCCTATTGAAAGTAATTAGGAATAATTTCTATTGTAAGTGATAAGAAAGGTCCCAGACACATTTTTTTCCTAAAACAAGCAAAATTTTCTCATAAATCCCTCGTGAACTTGACCATTTTGAGGGATGCAAGGTCTTTTAGCCTATTGGATGCCTAGATTCCGTATGAATGATCTTAAAAGAGGTTATTAATTCCAAAAGGGCACAGTCTCTAGAATTATAAATTGTTCAAAAAACAGTTTTTTATTTAGTTACTATAAGTATACATAGTTACACAAGACTTTTACTATTACTGGTAATTTCTCTTTTGGGTTTAAAAACTCTCAATAATGTAAATAACTAAAGAATAAAAATATAATTAAATTATATATAAATCACGTTGACTAAAAGTAGAGATTTTCAATATATTTTTAAGCTGGTTTCAACATGGTCTTTCAAAATCATTGATTCAAAGAATTGGACCAATAAAACTTAACCATAAAATGAATAGTTTTATATTATTATTGTTTAATGTCCTTTGAAATAGAATTATAATTTATATTCCAATAATTAATTAACAATTTAATATTGTTTAAATATTAATATTTAATTAGATCACTACTTACAAGTAATTATTAACACCCTGTCCCTTGGTGCAGAGCTAGTGCTCTAGCTTCACGTACCAAAGGTCAGAGGTTCGCTTCCCGTCCTGAGCGA
>JAAAKE020094866.1:0-19785 GCA_010014785.2 Anisolabis maritima | reverse complement strand
TAACTTCTATCATTGTTGTTTCAATCTGGGCAACCCATATTGACGGGACCTGGCAAAGGCCCGTCCCGTTACAATAGAAGTAAGAGGAAGAAAATATAAACAAACCGTATAGTAAAGCAAGAATCGGACATTATCATGATTGTATGTGTAATCATTTTACATGGAAATAATGTGTTATTTTACTTTCTCCTATTTTTATATGAAATATCTAGTGAAAAATTATTGTGAGCGCAAAAAATTCGATTTCGAGATTTCAAAGGAAATACACGTTTTGAAGATCCTAGAGTCCAAAAAAAAAAAATGGGTCTCGCAAAATGGTCTGGATGTGTGTTTTTGAACAAGTTTTCTCAAAAACGAAAAGAGGCTCGAAGTTGAAATTTTATATTAAGTTAGGTACCCTCATCATATGCACCTCGAAGATTTTGAATAAAATCGGGTACTAGTACTTTACTGATGAATCTGTGAAATAAAAGAGATTTTATATAATTATATAAATCATAATAAATATTGTAAATATTGTATCCATTTAAGGATATCAAAGGATAATTATAAAATAAGAATATTTTTAAAATTAAAAGACCAGCACAGAGGAAAATCAAAAAATGGATATAATCATTTTGGCCTCTGGATAGCTAAATAATTTTCTTTCTCCTTCCAAAGTGTTTTCATTTTGCTAAAAAAATTATTTTATTAAGATATAAGCATAAGCCCAAATGGTGGGAACAGTTGATATTATCTACCTTCGTCTCAAATTTTTGGGGATTCATTCTACCCTTTTACGCCACTAATTGAATCAATGGGGGGGGGAGGGATTTATCCCGGTTGTAAAAGTTAAAGCGTGTTATCTTCCTGCAAGATACTTCTTGAGTAAAGTAAGAAGAAATCAAATTAAAGCATTTTAACTCTTAAAAAATTGATGTAAATAAATATGCCTGGATCATTTGTGTCGTAAATAATATAATTGTGATTTGTTTAGAAGCCTATATGGTCTCAGATGTCGGAAAGACTTAAAATAAAAACGTTCGAAAAATAATGACATTGAAAATGAGAGAGAAAAAGAGTGGAATTTTTTAAGTCAAAAAGCCTAACTCTATTTCTTCTGCCAAGTCCCTTTATGAGAAATGCCAGATGGAATTCGATTCGTATAAATGAATGGGATTTTTAGCCACCAACATTGGTTTTCTTCCATTGACTTTTCTGTATGTTAATCACGTAATAAAATAAAAAATAGAGTTTAGTCTTAATTTAGTAGATGTTGGAATAAACTATTTATCAAATTAAGCCAAAAATCATTTCTTATTTTAAAAGAGAAGATGCAAACATAATTTCGCCAAAATGAGAAAACAACCATTTCTATTTCTTTTATTATCCAAATAGCGACTTAAGGGTTGTAGCCGGGCAATCGCTAGGATGGTCACTAAGGAAAAAAAAGATCCAATAAAAGTTTTCCCAGAAGAAAATTTCGCCCAGGAATCACGATTCGCTTAAGTCAATTCAGGTTCAGTCATTAATTAAGCATTAATCAAAATTAATTCCCACAATTTTTTTTTCAATCTCTGAGACCATATAGACCCCGTCCATATTTATTGAATACTAATTGTTAAAAGTTTTTTTTTAAATTTTTCCTTTAAATAAAATTTATACTTAATTACAAATAAAACAAGTCAATTCAGGTAATGGGCTAGTATAAAGTCCGAAACTGAAAATATTAAAACTTGTTATTTATATGTACCTTTGAGTATAAATGTAAAAGAAAAACAAGAAATAAAAAAATTTTAAAATTAAAAAAATTAAATATTGAATACTAAAGTCCATATTTATTTGAATTAGTTGGTAGTCAATATATTGTTATTTAAATAAATTTTATCACTTAAGCCGATGCATTCTCCCTTAGATCATGAAGCAATAGCTTAACCTACTAGGCCAGAAGCAGCATACATTTTGAGTAGGGAAAATAACTTCATGTCTCTATTTTTATTTAAAATGAATTAAATTCTGCATTTAATATTGGACCAGCTCTTTTAACTTGACATTTCCAGTCATTGGCCTCATTTGAACAGGTATTGATATTTTAATTTTAAACCTAAAAGACGTGGGTTCGGTTCTCGAGAATTCAGATTAAAATTTTTTAAAATAAATTAATACTAATTAATATGATTGAAGAATGTAATTATCTAATGAAATTTCTTAATACAAATAGCCTCGGGCAAGAAAAAATTTTTACATTTTTTATAGAAAATGAAGATCTTATTACTTAGAAAAAAAGTGAAAAATATTTTATGCTTGACTGTATAGTATAATAGTATCACATATCTTTCTTAACGGACAATTGGCTTTTTGTCAATTTTCTCTGCTTTAAAACAATATTATCTCATCATTTTTCCTTTCAATGCTTTTTTCGATAAAATAGAAATAATTTTCATTTTTTTTTTTATATTATTATTATTATATCATGAATAATTTATTTGATAATGAATAGGAAATAATTGATTTTAATTTATCTTATTATTTTATCTATTTCGAAAAATTTTTCAAGAAAAGAAAATCACATCTTTAAAAAAGATTAGTTTTTATCAAATGGTTTATTATACTCAGACGATTTATTTAATTGATAATCCTAGCTCTCACTCCTCCCTCTTTAACTCTTTTTTCTTTTACACTTTAAACACTTACAAATATATTTTAATTACGATACGTATGATCCAGGCATATTTATTTACATCAATTGATATACCTTCGAATTAAATAAATTTTTAACGGCTGCCTGAAATCCGAACCGTCACCCCGTGACTTAAGATTATCAACATTGAGGGGGGGGGGGGGGGGAGAGTGGCGGTTGAATTCTATATCAAACTTACTCTATATAAAAAGAGTAACCTCCTCTCCTTTGTAATAATTATAAGCCTATATAAATTATAAGTACCCGTGGGTAAATTAGTTAATTTTTTATTTAAAATTTCTAAAGCTAAGAAAAACTAAATTTTTTCTCAGTTTTCCAATAAATGTATATTGAAATACTAATTTTCCCTTTTTCAATTTATGGTTAGGTTATTATTCTCTAACAGTAAACTCATGCGTTTTATGGATTTCATGATAATACGATAAATAATGTATTTGATTTATATGTAAATGAGAAGCTTTTATTTCAAAGTTATTTTCAAGAGCTCTCTTGCGAAGAGATTTTTTTGAACTAGTTCATTAACCTGCGAGATTATTATTTAAGAAAAAAATTTAGAATCTAATTCTAAATATTTTTTTTTTTTTCACTTGTTTTCTCTATTTGCATAATAAATATAACGCACTCTAAAAATCCAATGATTTCATTTTTTTTATTGAACTTTTTAGCTACTAGTTTTAAATTTAGAGCGCGAATAACATTTGACAATTAAAAATTTTCAAAAACACGCTACAAAAATTTATATTAATTTATTCATTTGAATAATTAGAATAATTTTAAAGAAAATTTTAATATTATTTACAAAGTTATTTGTTTATCGAGTGGTAGGAATAAAATGCATATATATATTTATTAGCTTGAGTTGTGTCCGACCTATAGTGGTTGTATAATAATAACTTTGTAAATAATATTAAAATTTTCTTTAAAATTATTCTAATTATTCAAATGAATAAATTAATATAAATTTTTGTAGCGTGTTTTTGAAAATTTTTAATTGTCAAATGTTATTCGCGCTCTAAATTTAAAAAGGAAAAATGAAAAAACAATTGGACGATTTGTAATTATCATTTCGTCACATATCTTGCCATAATTGAAATTGATTTTTATTCCCTTTTTATTTTCTCCTACATATATACAAATACCTTAAATATATATAATATTTGGTAAAGAAAGAGTATAATATTTACAAAACAATCCATTTTGAGATTTGAGGTTCCCTCAATCTAAAAAAAGTCTCGCAAAATGGTCTTTCTGTCTCCGAACCTGTATGTCTACTTAGAGCTTTTTTAGAAAACGTAGAAAGTATAGTGTGCATCTAGGAGAAATGATGCAAGTTGATGCAAAATGGGAGATGGTTATTTATTAATTATTTTTTAATTATTTATTGGTTATTTTTGTTTAGATATATTATTATATAATAATTTTTCTTTTTAATTAGATAAAATTAAATTTTACTTTCTCTTACCCATATATGTGAGATATATAGTATAAAGAAAGTTCTTATTAACGCAAAAGAAAAAATCATTGTTGAGATTTCAATGGAAATACATTTTTGAGGTACCCTGAGTGTAAAAAAAAGGGTGTGTCTGCTGAAAAAAAATCTCAAAAACAAAAAAAAATCAAGCTCTGAGTAATAGAATAGAAATAAAAAATTTGTTGTTTGAATCACAATTATAGAATAGAGAGTGACTGTATTTTATAAATAGCACACAAATTATAATCCTAATAACAATAATCATCATAGGGGAAATGAATTTTCAAGTCGATATTTATTCATTCCTCATAAAGGCTCTAATCCTCAGAATGTTTACAATATAATTATATTAAGAATTCAAGTGTCATCTGTCTTCTGTTTTCAAATTTTTTTTTAATCGCTCATTTTTCTTGTTAGTTTTTCTAACTTTTACTCTAATATAGATTGGGTATTCGGAAATAATATGTGACATGCTTTCTTCCACGAACAAATTGCACAACGAATACAATTCATATTTATTAGTTTTGTATCTAATGCCCTCACCCAAAGAATTAGGTTTTCTCTGCTGGAGAGTCTTAGTTGGGGAATGATTCTCATGTGATCCAACCGTCAGAGATATGTATAATTGAAATAGGTTGTATTTAGGCTAAGATGTAATTTTTTTATTTGAGATGAAAGAGAATGGAACCATAGTCCATTTTCACATCCTTTTTTTTTCCAAAAATGTTGACGAATATGACATCCATCATCTTCAGGGTTTCTTTTATTTTGAGTTTTAATAATATTTTAGGAGGTACCCCTGGGGCGGAATTTCCTCACGCGAGAAAGCCAGCCGACCTCCGCAACTTCAACAGGATAAGTTATCAAAAAAACTCTGAACTAATTAAGAAATTTTTTTTTTTGTAAACTGGGCTTAAAAAATATGCTCTTGATCGACTATATTAAATGAGTTTGCGGTTTATTTTCATATTTATTCTTCCTATTCAGTCCTTAAAATAAAATGATCAGTCCTAAACAAAAACAGTTACGATTTCAGTTGTTTTGAAATCACATTCCAACATTCGTGCATGGTAGGTAGGCATGCATGCATTCATGCACTCACTGTCACTTCCAATGCATATGTAGTGGTATATCGCGGACATAACATACAAACTGAAGAATAATAAAGTTTCCAAGGCCCAGACGTGACATGAACTCGTAAAAGAATATAGAGAGGCTTGTCCAACCTACCCTCTTTCTATTATTGTCATCATATAAAAATGTTTACTACAAGACATGAAATGTAATAATCTAAGACAAAAAAATTAGAAATGTTATTTTCAACCGATAAAATCCTTAAATTTACCAAATGAACATCTGATATATAAATAAATATAATTTGATTGAGCAGACAAAATTTTTAGGTTGGGGAAATTGGAACAGATAAAAAAATTTTATTGGACGAACGAAGAGGTCATTTAGAGTTGACAAATTTCGTTCTCAATGTCAAATTAAGATCTAATTTTTTTATTATAAAAAATGAACTTGTCCCTTAGACGTAGTTCTTACCTCATGATCTAAGTGTCAGGGATTCGCTTCCTGTCGCTGTCTTGAGGGATAAAATTTATTCAAATTATATTGGTTGCCCATTTTCCTAAATAAAAATGAACGGAATCGAAATGGCCTCAGATACCGAAGAAGACTTAAAAAACAAGAGCTAAAAAATAAATTAATAATTTTTAATTTAGGAATTATCCTCCTCTTGTCTGGCCAAAAAAAACCAAGGACTGTTTTTTGTTAATCCAATTTAATAAATGAAGAAATATAGATTATAATAAATAATTATTTTATATTTATTTATAATAATTTTTTATCATAATTTTTCAAAAAAAAAAAATCAATAATGGTGTATAAATTTTCATTTAGTTTCTTTCCATGTTTATATTTTTGAAAATTTCGAACACTTATCTTTGGAGCCAACCAAGAGTTCAACCTAAGATTAAAATTAAGCCTTAGGAAAGTCTTTAAATCGTTTCATAAGCATAATTAATAATAAAATGTTTAAAGCTTAAATTAATTAAAACGAAATGAGAATATTTTCTTAAATTTCAGCCTCAAAAGCGTTTGTATTAAATTGTTTGAAAGATAGAGCAAACCCCGTTATTTTAAATTCTTTCATTTTAAATATTAATTTGATAAATTTCTTTTAATCTTATCATTAAAAAATATTTTGTAGATGGAATTTTGCTGAGAAGACAACGAGCGTGAGTATGTTTGGTTAAGATATTTTTATACGCGTTCGATTTTTATTTTTTGATTATTTGATATTTTATAAAGGAATAGAAAAAAATAAGCTGATTCAAAGAAAAATTAATGATGATGATGATTTTAAAAATTTCTAATGATAAATGATCGAAATATGAGATGGTGAGAAATTTTGCATTGCAAGGCAAATAGATCTTCTTGAGAGATATGCTAAGGCTTTCTTAGTATTTCTTTTCTAGGGCTTCTTCGCTCCCCCCCCCCCCCTCCTTTCTCTTTCTTTTCCCTCGATTTAATATAATGACGATCCGATGTTGCCAAGTGGCTGTCTTAGTGGTATATCGCGGACATAACAAAGTGGCCACTTTGCTTGTCAAAATCACTTCCTTTTCTTTATAACTTTATATTATAATTTCTTTAGATATATTTTATAAAAAAAATAATATTAATAACAATGGGTGAATATTTTAAAAAATTTTTTCAAGATATTGAAATTTTATTTTTTGTTTTTCAATAGATTTGAAAAATTCGTTATGGTATTCTCACTGTCTGGGTCTGTTTGTCTTTTTTTTTGAAAATCAAAATTTTGACTTCGAATTCGGATAAAACATTAAAATTGGAGTCTAAATGTGCAAAATTTAAAAAAATTGGTCCATGGTCAAAATGAAATTTTAAATTTTAAACAAAAATTTTACATTAGATTCGTAAAACAATCTAATCGCTGAGGACGGGAAGCGAACCACTCTTAGGTATCAAACAAAACCTCTTTACCTCTACCTCTTCTAAGAGACGGACTTTTTGTTTGGAAAAAGTCAAAAATATTATTATTTCATTTATAATTTTTGGAGTGGCGTCGAGTTAACGAGGATTCCTATACCTCTTTACTACAATATAATTATAAATTAAAAAAAGATTCTCTATTTTATAGACTTTGTGATATAAACCATACATAAACAAAATTTTGTATCGCACATTTTTTATTCTTTAGGTCTTTAAATGTCGTGATTAATTCCAGCATTATAAGAAATTTAAAAAAGTTCATATAAAATTTCAAATTTAAATTCTAGAAATTTTTATATCTGATAGAAATGAAGGAACGCTGAATCATTATGTTATTCGGAAAAGAACTACTTCTATTCCTATTTAAGCATTGATCATAAGGAGATATATTATTTACTTAATGGTAAAACTAAATTTGGTAAAATGAAAGATAAAATTTTTTTGATAGAAATTACTAGTAATGGAAAACTTGGTGAAATATATTCACCACTTCATCAAACCTTTAATTTCGCATCATATATTTTAATAGAAGTGTTTAAATTGAAATTAGAAATATGAGCAGATGATGAAAACGGAATAAAAAAATGTGGGTATGGGTAGGGAAAGGAGATCCGTTTCTAATTAATTTCTATTTTGATTTGAATATTGAAGGGCTTATATGACATTTTATGTTTATAAAAAAAATTTTCTATATTTTAGGATTGATTTTTAAGCTTGGAAAAATTTTATTTTTTAGTGCAATTTTTTGCTCTAAATAGCTTTTTTAGGAAGATATTTATTCTTCTTTAATAAAATAATTATAATAAATTTAAAAAAATTAAGATGGGCCGGATATGTAAATCGGATGGAGGTAGAACGAAAGATATTTAGTATATTGATTGGGAAACCAGTAGAAAAAAGATCGTGAGAGAGACAGGACGTGATGGGTAGATAATGTCGAGAAGTTATCGAGATGTGTCAGGGAAGAGGGGTGAGGAGAGAATGCTACTAACCCAGAAGGGGCTTGAAGAGTTCAAAGGTGATGAACTCATGAGCTATTTAATAACCAAAATAATAACAATAATAATAATAAATATTTACAGTTAGTTTGAAGAAATGGGGCAGGAATTGTGTGGGAGAAACTTATTGCGCTATCATTACTGAATGCCATAAGCTAATTGTCCACCATCCCCACAAATCCTCTCCCTTCCTATTATTATTTTAGTTACTATTTATTAAAGAAGATTAGATTAATCAATAAATAATCTAATTAAATCGAAAAATTTTCTTTATTTAAAAACAAAAAATACCGATTTCCAATATTTTCCAGTCATTCTGGAGAAAAACATGAAATTCGATTAATACTATTACTTATAATAAAAAGCTAAGTTGTTCAGGTGGTAGATGAAGTTACTTACAAAAGAATTACAAAAAAATTTTTCTTACTTCGGCATAATATTGATTGCTAATGCATTCGCAATAGATTTTTTAATAACGTCATTTTTTTAAGACTGAATCCTCGCAAACAAACCACCCATATTTCTTTAATTTTTTCTCTATTTAACTCTTTCAATTTCGATATTATCGATTTTTTTTTTAAATGAAAATTAAATAAAATATCTCGAAAATGTTCATGCAGTTTGTTTGTTATTTTATAAATTAAATATTCATATTTTTAATAAGAAAAAACTATGCAGAGAGGTAAATTTTTTAAAATATCAAACATCTTAAACTCAACCCCCCCCCCCCTCCCATTTAATAATGACAAAAATAAAATAATAATAATAGAAATTTAGAAAAATACTTTCTCAACATTTCATAAAACTTTTTAAAAATCGCTTGTATTTATAAGTATAAATGATTAATAAACGTGTGTTCAAACTATTAAATAAGTTCATATTTACTTCTGTTTCCTCCGGTTAAGAAGAACTGAACCAAATGAAAATCACACCCTACTACTATCTATTTACAACACCTATTATATGATATAGGCCTATATACATATCCAAGATGTGAAAAATTTTTGTCCAGAATATCGATATCCTTTGCATGTATTTCACTTTTTTATGTCGGCGGGTCTGGCCGGAAAGAAGAGTTACTGCCTCCAAGATCATTGTATATAAGTAAAGTAAGGTCAGGCACTGCTACAACTCGGATAGGTGGCCTCCGAGAAACAAGACAAGAGAACAAGCCGGAGGCTCGAGAAAGATTTTTCTCCAATTATATTAGTAAAATCTATAGGCAAAGCCGAAAATGAGTAAAAAATTAAAATACTAAATAAAAAATAAATAATTTAATTTTAATTTTTTTTTTTTTTTTTTTAAGTCCTTTTCGGCATCTGAGGCCATTTAGACTCCGTCCTTATTTAATTAAATTAATTGGTAGCCAATGTAATTTAAATAAATTTTTGTTGCTCAGGACGGGAAGCGAACCTCTGACCTTTGGTACGTGAAGCTAGATCTCTAGCTCTGCACCAAGGGACAGGGGGTTAATTTATTTTTATATTTAAAGATATCAAATTAAAATTTTTCATTTTGGAGGTGTATTTATATGCATTGATTTATTGTTTGATTGGTATTGTGGGGATTTGTGTGTGCATGTTATGATTTGTTGTTGAATGAATAATAATCCATGTGTTTATGTATTATTTTTTCAAATAAATCAAATATTATTTTTTTTTTTTTAAGTTTTTTCCCGATCTAAGGCCTTTCATATTTATTTAAATTATTCCGCTCAGCGCGGGAAGCGAACTCAGTTCATGAAGCAAAAGCTTTACCATTTAACAGGGACTTGTTTTTATTTAAAAAATCTATAGGTTACCTATATTAATTCTTTTCAAAAATAAATTGAATGAAAATGAAAGTATTGGAAATTTCAGAATTTTTTTTTTATTTAATCTTAAAAAAATTCTTAGTCATAGAGCGAGAACAGATACCAGGTGCAATATAATTGTTGCATGACATGACTTGCACAGATCTTTCACAAAAATGTTAAGAAAATTAAGTTGCAAGTTAATAGAATAAGCTTTTATGTGAAATTGTCTAAAGAAAAGAATTAGAAACAAATCGTAATCCTGTGATCATTAACTTTTTCAACTCTCATTTTCATGCAAAGCGTTCACAATATGAATTCATTATAAAAGAAAAAATACAATATAATAATCTGATAAATCTAATAAAGAATAACCTTGATGATAATTAGACATTTGTTTATAATTCGAGAAAAATAAAAACAAGATCACCATCGCCTATGTTAACAATTATATTGACTAAGTAACCATATGATATTGCAACGCACTATAAATTTGAAAAATATATCTGAATTCAATTTCTAATTTTTTTTTCATAAAAAGAAAAATTCTTATTTGAATAATATAAAAATCATGTATAAATATTAAAATGAGAGTAAAATAAAAGGATTTGTAAAAATTTGTTTTTTTTAGATAGAAGATAAATTTTTTTTTTAATACTTATAAATATGAATTTGGGAGAAGATATTTAAAATGATAAAGGCTAATGATTCTCAATAATTTGGGAGGGGGGAGGGGAGACAAGAAAAAAATTTGAAAAAACTTATCAATGAAACCAAAAGGACACTCTGTTAATACAAAAATAAAAGGTTTAGAATGATTAAAAGATGAGTGCGGTCAGTGATATATATTTCTTGTATTACCCCCATCCTTTAATATATTAAGACAAAACGCCAAGCAGAGATTCGGCGCCTTCTCTTTTGCGTTCTCAAAGGAAATAAACTAAGCCCAACTCCGTCATCCAAACACGCATTGAAGATGATATCCCTCATGTTCTTCGAAATATTTGCGCAAAAAGGTGGAGCGATACATTGCTAGCTTTACCTCCATTACTAAACAACTATAAAGTAATATGTCCCATAGCAATTTGCCTTCCCCCTCAACCCACGAATAAAGCTCAAAAACATTAAAGTTTGCTCTTTTTTTCTTCTGAATGTAAGCTTCGGGATATGCTGAACAATTTGTTCCCCAAAGTCCCAAAAAAAAAAAAAAAAAAAATTGTTGAAATGACGCTTCTTATATCATATATGTATATTTTAAAAAATAAATTGCTCCTGTATTTTGAAATAATATTATTTTCAAAGAAGATAGCTATAATTTTCTAAATTCGTTTACAAACTGGATTGCATCGATTCTAGGTGAGGGAATCGAGGCTGAACCAAGTACGATGACACCCATTTTACCGGAAGGCGGAAATGTCTCAATGCCATGCGAACGTAACTAAAAAGCTATTTTATAAGCTTAACTATTATTAAAAAGCTCAAATTTGTTCTTTCCATTTGGATTTTTATCAGAGCATGTTATTAAAATCACATTAATACGTATTAATAATATAATAATGTGACCACCAAACTCTACCAAAGCTCGAACTACCTAAATCATTTCTTCAAATTAATGATAATTAAATTATAGTAATAGGGATATTTAATCAATTTGGAAGTGAATAGTGGAAATAAGCTTTTGTGTGAGGGAGCGAAAAAATCCGTCCAACGGTTTGAGACTAGTTCGTGGTTTTGACACTCATACAATGAACAAATGGATTCATGTGAATGCTTTAAAATTATTTGAAAGTGACTTGTAAAATATAAATTAAACTAGACAAATTTTTTTATATTTTATAAATAAAATGAATATTTTGAAAAAAAAATTTTTTATGACCAATACATAAAATTAGTTAAATAAAGAAATTGATATTTACTTTAATTGGTTTCGTGGCCTTTTCTTCAAAAAGAGGCTTCTGATGGACCTCAAAGTTCATAATACACACACACACACACACACAAATACTCAGACACCAAACCTTGGCATTTTTACATTCTCTTTATCGGCTTTTTCGACTGCCTCATTTCATTGCAAATGAGCAAAACAATCGACGCGCTTGTTTAACTTCCGTGACTTTTATTTCTCTTTTTCAAAAAAAAAAAAACACCGTTTTGTCGTTCTCATAAATATACTATATATATTTTAAAACCTTTGAAGGGAGAGCATCTATTTACTAGAACCAATTTAAAATTACAAACATTACTTAATCGATTTTTAATGTGAGAATCCACTGAAAAGATTTACTTTTACTTTTTCATCACTAGAGTGTTTGTCTGATGATGATCGTAAACTGTTAACAAAGGATGATATAAACTCTCAATATAATACTTTTAAGAATCGGTTTGTTTATTTTTCAATTTTGAAATATATATGTTACTAGTAATATGCGAAATCCAATAATGTTAACATTAACTAAAACTTTCAGCTAGAGTTCAAAAAAATATAATTCTTTAGTTTAATATTGACATCAACTGGTAGATAATAATTCGAAATTCTTTAAAATACCGCACCTATGAGAATAATAATTTTACTAAAAATAAATATAGAGTAAAAAAGATAATTTTTACCTATTAATTTCAATTTTGTTTGAATAAGAATTAACTTTATTTTCTTCAGAATGAGATAGGTGGCTGTATATTTCCTCTCCTTTTCACAATTCTCTAACTTTATTTCTTTGGATTCCTAGTTCATTTGTTCCGAACGAAATTGCCAAAAAAGATGGAGATGTAGAGAACTGAACTGACCCAACCCAACCAAACCGTACAAACCCCTGGAGGAAGTTTTAAATATAGGGGTTGAATATTTTTTTAAATCTAACTATTATATATTTGGCACCTAGATATGGGAGAGTTTTTCTTAAATTACCTAAGAAGGGTCAGCTAATGTTAGCATTAACTAGTTAAAGTTAAAAATAAAATTTTTCCAAATTGAACCGAAAACTCTACCTAAAATTGATTTTAAATAGTTAATGATGACATTACCTGAATCTCGGGCTCTAACAATACCATATAAAACTTGACGTTTCTTTTATGCACGAAAGATTCAAGTCTCTTTGTCCAGCGATTATTGTAATCTTTCAATTAAAACTAAGACATTAATTAGAGTCTTTTAGTTTTCTGTTACGAAAAACTTTTATATTTATAGATCTATCTGAAAATATGGTCAGGGGGGTAACCACCTGGGGATAAGGGGAGGTTTATCTCGCCTCATGTTGATAAAATAATATTTATTATTTCTTTTAAAAAAAATCTCGACATCGATTTTTTTTTGTGATCCCAATACTTAGGTTAGGTTAGTTGAGGTGGCTGTCGCCCTCCATTGGGGAGACTCAGTTAAGCCAATAATACTTCCTCTCCTTTTCACATCTTTCCCCAGTATTTGAGCTTCTGGGGGTGAGATTATCTCTCACTTTCCTAACCCAGTAGAAGACTTCTGGCAAAGTTGAAAAATAATTGCGGCAAGCCGGATTCGAACCCGAGCTATTTTCATACTTTAGATTCGTAATCCGCAGTTTATCCGTCTTAGCCTCCTCTCCTCTGATCGCGATACATTATCACTATATATTTCATATATAGGTACGAGAAAGTAAAAAGATTTAATAACTAATTAAAAATTCCGGCAATTTTTTTGGCATTTTTAGCCAAGTTGCCAAGTTTTGTTCAAAGAAGTCGAATTAGGGAAAAATGGGTCTCTTCTCATTTACATAAAAAAACAAATTTTTTATGTTCTTCAATCTCTTATCCTAGAAGTTATTCAAAAAAAAAAAAATATTAACTGAATAAGGAAGCCTTTCCTAATAGACAAACAAAATCTCATCATGTTTATTCGGTTGCCTATTTTCCAGTCAATTAGTGAAAAATTTGCAGAGCTGGTTCATTACATTGTATTATTATTATATATCTTAATGCATAAAATGATCTGTCGGGGGAGAAGAACTTTTTATGCAGAAACTTGTCCTCCCCTTTTTATTTTCACTTTTTTATTTAAATTTGTTTCATTTTTTTTAAATATATTTTTTTAATAATAAAGACAAAAAAATTTATTTAGATAAAAACATTTTATTTGAGTTTTTGTTAGATTTCAAGAAACAATAGGATTTTTGTCTTTTCGACATCTTAGGCCATATAGTCAGTAAACAATTCATGTTTCATGCCCGAATTCATTCAAAAGCGTAGAGTAAGCGAAGTGAATACGAACTTCAGCCTTTAACGTTTTTTTCTTTTTGAGAAATCTTTTTCACACACACACATATATATATAGACAGATCCATTTTTTTAGACTCAGGGGATTTCAAAATGTGTATTTTTCTGTTGAAATCTCGATATCGATTTTTTTATAATCGCAATACTTTCCTTATATTAAATATTACATATATAGTGTAGGTAAGAGAAAGTAAAAATCAGGGACAATAGAAAAATTGAATAAGGACGAGAATAACATCCCATAGAAAGAAAGGAGCCAGAGAAAATCTTTAAAGAAAAATTCCGTTCGTTCTATAATAGTACCAGTTTTATTGAAAAGATCGATGTCGAATATGGTTACTTCTCTTATATACCAAATTAAATGAATGTTCTTGAATGTCTTTTCGTTTTTGTTTTTTTACACACACAAAAACACACACAGAGAGGCCATTTTGTGAGACCCATTTTTTTTAGACACAGGAGACCTCAAAACGTGTATTTCCGTTGAAATCTCGACACCGATTTTTTTTGCGATCGCAATATTTTTTCTCTAAGCTACTATATATGATATATAAAGGGAAGAGAAAGTAAAAAAATATTATATCACAATATTTTATACTTAGGTACGTGGAGGTTTAGAATTAAAAAAAATTTATTAGGCTATGAATTTCCCAAGAGTTAATTTAATTTTTATTATATAAAAATTGTTTCAAATGTTAATATATACAAAAAATTTTAATTAAGAGGAAGGAGTATAATCATTGTTTCTAAACGTATACAGTGAACTGATGCAAATTCATAATATTTCACCGGAAAAGAAAAAAGCATCTACTTAATCTGATTTTAATGATTTGAATAGTCGAATCCCCTCCTTTTCCTAAAAACCCAATAAAGGTTTTTTCGATGTGTGGGAACTCGAATGCAATTCAAATCGGTCACATGGAAACTTTTAATTTCTCAGCTAGGAAGAAAGAAAATAACGAAATTCACCTGCCCTCTTTTTTATTATCATTCACAGATATTCATTTATATTTAAATTAATGAATAAAATTATCTGAATGTATTCATTACTTCATATTTCATAGGCTTTTACGTTTAGTATCAATACTAAATTAATAACCTTTTGCACAGTCAAAGACTTTAGTTAAGACTATGCTGTGTCTTTTTATTTTGAATTCATATTATTATTCATATAACATTAGGTAGTATCGTTAGATGTTTTTTCTTTTATTATAAATTGTGCCTTGGATTAAATGTAAAATCCAGGTCTTCTATAAAAATCATGATAATCGTAAAAAATTGTGCATTCTAAATGGCTTTATTATTTTTTATTATCCTTTTAAAATACTTTAGGATTTAAAAAAATAAGCTCGTTTTTTTTCTTTTTTCTTTTTTAATATAAGAAAAAAATCACAATTTAATTTAATTTGCCATAGATTCCAGAAATTAGTTCGTATTTGATTGCTGGAAGGTAGGTAACTCAAATGACAAACATATTGATGATAATTTTTCGACTAATTGCTTCTGAGCCCCTCAGAACGAATCACGCACGCAGTTGTTAATTTTTAGAAAATTTTTACTTCGTATGCGTTGCCTGATTAGAATTATTCTGGAGCAATTAATCGAAAAATTCATTAGCATATTGGTTATTTTTGTTAGCTATCTATCTTCATCCAGAAATCAAACGTACTAATTTCCGGAACTTATGGCAATTAAATATTTTTTCTTTTAAGAATCAATTTTTCCAAAAAAAAAAAAAATTCAATTTCAAACTTCAACTTCAAACTTCAGTTCTTAGTATTTGATATTTATTACAGAGATGATAATTTTAATTTTTTTTAATTGGGCATTTGATCAAATTTTACATTTTGAAAAAATGAAATGGAAGTCTGTTGTTATGTACGGATATTTAATTTCTAAGTTTTATGATCTAGATTCCCATTTTGCCTTCTTCCCAAAGAAAGGATTGTATAATGCAATTAATTTAAAACGTGAAGAAAATTGCTTTTAACTTTCCCTATAGGGAAATAAATTTTTATTTTAGAAATCTTTCAAAATAATTGATTTTTTGTCAAAAAAATTCAATTTGGGATTCCATGTGTTCAAGGCCTGTCTTAATTCGTATGGCCCAAATTATTTGGTCCCGCCAACACTAAAAGACCTGCGCAAATAAATAAATGATACATCTCCCCCCCCCCCCAAAAAAAAAAAAAAATCAATAAAAAATAAAAAATTGCTACTTTCTCTGGAAAACACAAGAGGGGGAGATATTAACATCTTAGGAACAGCCACCCTTTCACAGAAATTAACAATCAGATCTCTCACAAATAGTCTAAAAGTTAGAAAGTGCTAGAGAAAACAGCATTTCTAATTTTACTTTTAAACCATTCTAAATATTATATATTATTATTTATTACCTTATTTAAAAAAATATTTGGCTTTAAAACTGTAGAATAGATTTTTCTAATGGAAAAAAAATTCCTTGATACGGATCTTTGATGAAATACTTTTGAAGAATATTAATAATTCATTAAATATATTGTAAATATATTCCCAAGAAAATTGCAAATTTTTAACCTTATAAGTCGTAAAATATTTGCAAAAATATTTTAATATTTATTTATTTTTTTTCTTGAAATATTTATAAGTTCGCGCGTAATGAATGAATATATATTTAGATTTTAGAATTTTATTAGAAAAAAATTCTAAGTTGTTAAATCAAGACAAAATTTATAACGCTCTCTAGTTAATCCCACTAACACTTGTCTTAAAATAGATTACTAACTTCGCAATTCACTTGGGTGGTCCAATAGTCATGGGTTTGAATCAATATTTTTATATTCTTGTAAAGTCAAACTATTTCAGCCCCTAAAATTCTTGTTATTTTTTTGTTTGGAGCCTCTAGAACAAAAACAAACCCCGCCGAAAGATATTCGACTCTTAATTATTGAAAAATAATATATAAATATAATTTAAAAAATTCAACAAGAGTACATTTTTACTTATATAAAAATTTATTTATTAGTAGGCTAATAGTAAACAATTTTAAAATGGCCTTGAAGTCACTCATTAATATAAAAAAAGAATTAAAAATTTTTTGTCGAATGTTTTAACCAATCAAAATAATTTTAAATAAAGTGAATTTTAAATAAAAGCAGGAAAAGCTCTTTATCGGTAGCTGACTTAATAACTACTATTTTATCTATAATTATTTAAAGGAAAATCTGATCAAGTGAACCGAGAAACGAGCCATTATGATATTCAATTTAAATCACTAACCGTAAGAATACCAGAAATTCTAACCCATAACGGATTTACTAATCATAGAAATGACATCAGAGGCCTTATTATTCGCACACAGAGTTAATGTGTTTGGGGTTAGTGAAAGGCTCAATAACGCATGGCTCCGGGTTCAAAAGAAGTTGCTAAATAGTATAGATGAAGAGAATTCTAATTTATATAGCTACAATGCCAAAGGCCTGTCAAATAAATAAGCACCTAGAAGACCTGCCTCCCACCCGCCACCCCCTAATGACAACAAAAATTGCAAAGAATAAGAATGAAAACAAAATATAGAAAATTGGTGAAAGAATTGTAAAAAAAAAAAAGTTATAATAAAATTTCGACCAAATAAAACCAGGAGAAGAGTATCAATTTTTAAGAGTATTATATATATATTTATGTATGTGTGTGTTTGTAGGGTTTGTGTAAACAGCAAAACTCAAAAACAAAAAATTGAAGAAAATTCTATTTTTATATTTAGAATCATTATCAAATGGTAAGTTTGTTCCTTTACCCCTGAGAGGTCAAAATTTCAATTCCCTATGTTTGTATTTATGTTTTGGTTACTGGAGCATGACGCTTACTTCCTGCCTTGGGGAAACAAGAGTTTTCGATTTCCGTTCCTCTTCAAGACCTCGATAGTTTCAAATGAGATCTAGCATAATATTTAGTTAATTTTAAACATTCTATTTATTATAATCAATCAAACTTTCTATTGGATTTTTATTTAAAAAAAAAATGCATAAATAGAAATAAAAACAATTTAATTTAATTCTTAATGGATAAATAATTTTTTTTTCTTATATTGGAAATGGTATAAAATATTTTTGATATTTTAAATAAATATCTTTATTTCAACTTTCGATCTTGTTTTTATCACCATTACTAAATTATCTTATAATCATTTCACGATTATTGAAAATAGGCCATGTGAAAATAGGAAAAAATCTAAGTCATAATACCGATCAGCTTCCTGGAGCCAAAGCAAAAATCAACTCAAAATATTAACAAAAACATGAAAAAAATTATAAAAATAATAAATTAAAATAGAATTTCATAAAAAGAAAAATTTTATTTGCTCCTTCCCTCCGTCCCAAAAAAAAAAAAAAAAAAAAAACGGGTTTCTAATCAAAAATCCTTCTAAGCTACGTGTATAAAGATACATTTTATATTTTTACTTGATTAGTAAAATGGAAAATTTCTTTGCAAAGAAATCAAGTCTTTTAAGAAAAAAATCCATGCCTGAATGATTTAGTTATCGCTGTGAAAGTGATTTGAAATAGAAAAAAAAATGTGGTCTATTAGAAATATGATTAACGAGTTTTTGAAGAAACCACCATTATTCATTAATAGATAATACATTTCGGATTTATCTCTTATTTGAGTTATTAAAAAAGAACGCAATTTCAAAATTCATGCTCTGATAATGAGGTCTCTCATCTAATATACGATTTTGGAAAATCATCTTTAAACAGTTTTATTTGAATATATTAATTATTAATACATACTAAAACAGATCATGCCGCATTACATCACCATCAAAATCCACCCTTATTTCCAAAAACTTAAAGGAGCATTCATGAATAGTTGAATATTCCTATTCTGACCCGAAAGCCAACGTACCTAAAAAATATTTCAGAGGGTCTATACCAAACCTTATCCCCTCCTCTCCTCGTAATAGGTATAAAGTTGATCATTTCGGGTGAGGGTTCGGGCCCCATGAGCCCTTCCTTCCCTGGATACATTACTGCTGAAAGAGGTAGTCTAATAAATCATGAATTACCAAAGGAGAACGGTGAGTAAGGGCTTTTTAAACTTTTCATTATTCTATTATATTACATATCTTTTGAATCCAATGATCAAACCATAAAACATCATTTATAAATGAAGTGTTAATTATTAGTATCTATGTATTATACTGCTAACTTTCTTTTCAGAATGTTGGAACGAATTGTGCATTGGTAAAACTGTTTCAATTTTCTGCTCACGTTCAGTTGCTAATATTTGCCTTTTGAAAACCAATTAACTACAAATAATAAAAGAAAGCATTAATTTTTTTTATTTATATGACATACAAAGGCTGATTGTTGAAATTCTTTAAAAAATATTAATATAATAACAAATCCATTTATAATTAAATTTACTTTCACTATGATATTTAATATCAATAAAAAAGGAAAAGTTATCGTCAAAAAGTGGTGTAAATCTTTTGGAATTGCTCAATCGAAAAGATAGAAATTTTGCATAATAGACATGGAAAAGGATTGGTTGTATTAAGTTAGGAGATAGGAAGGTAATATTTTATAGCTTCATTATCTGT
>JAAAKE020094855.1:9715-19786 GCA_010014785.2 Anisolabis maritima | reverse complement strand
TTTTGGTGAATGAAATGAAGAGAGATATCGTTTGAGAGATTGCTTCTTGAAATGGCTCAGGGTATAAAAAAAAAACCTTGGTTGAATGAGAGAGAGAGAGCTTCAATCACTCATCATTAACTATTCTATAAATACAAGAGGAGGTGAATGGAGGTCAAGGTGGCTGGCAATCGACATAACGATACCAAATCAAAAAAGTTGGCCTATATGCGCTAATTTTTTTTTTTTTTGAGATTTAATATTAAGATAACTTATCGATTATATTAAACGTTTTGGAAGAACATTTGGGAGGTTTTTTCATTGGATGCTTTAGGATCCTTTGATTCAGCCCTAAATCATGGGGGGGGGGGTAATAAATGTAATTTATATATATACGTATATATATTGATATACAAGACATAATACCATATTAATAAACAAAAATGAACGTCAGAAGTAATCGATATGATTAAAAATTAAAATTATATATAGAAAAACGAATGTTGCATGAATTCGTACAAATATATATAATAAGAGACAAAAAATTGTTCATTTTAGAAGGGGGGAGGGGGGATTTGAATTGAACCTAAATCATGGAGTCTCAATATAATTGTGCAGTATAGTCTAAATGATCTTGACAAAAGACTTAAAATTGAAAAAAAATAATCATGGGAGTTAATTACTCCATTTCCCCCCCCCCCCCTTCTTCCTTTTTGATCAAATTGACATCTATAAAAAAATTCGGTTGCTGCTATATAATTTTCACTCACCGATTAATTTTAATATTTTATTTAAGCTGGAGCCTGGTAAGAAAATTTAGATGAAGAGAGCTGTGAAGTTTCTTGAAGGAGAATAGATGCGAAGGAGCCAACAAAAAATATTAATTATTCTACTCGACATTTCGAATGACTGATGATGAATAAGATCAACGTTCGAAACGACAATGAGAATAATTAGTATATTTTTGTGGATGCTTCATCTCTATTCTCTTTTAAAATTTGCTTAATTAGCTCTGCGAGGGACAGGAGTGTGAAAAGACGCCGCCTTCTCCGAAGAGGATAGAAGTATGTAGTTGTGATCCCTACCTGACATGTTTACAGGGATGGAATGCAGCTGGGTTGTCTTGGTTAGAGAACCGAGGCAGAGAGCCATGGAGCATGGCAAGACGAAACACCAGCAAGAGACCTAACTGGAACAGAACGAGAAAAGACCCACATCTCAAATTATGTAAACATTTCAAACAACATACCATGGGAAGCATAAATTCGTTTGTGTTTGGTCCCTGGAATCCAATGGATTTTTCGATTAAATGGCGCTCTTCTTAGGTTAGGGAGATTTCGAGGACTGTCCAACGAAAAATCCAATTGGCCATTTGGGTTGCCTACTTTCCAACAGCCAAACACGAACTAATTTCTCCATGATATCTATTAAATAAAACGCATAATACAAATGTCTTTATTTTACCTCTGTAGGTTCAACTAAATTCACTGGCATTTTAAATTTAGTATCATTAAATTTTAAAACTAAATACTAATATTCATATTTTTAATTAATTAACAATTATCATTCAAATAAATATGCAGGAATAATAAAGTTGCTGAAAAATAAAAAATTTTTATAAGCAATAAAAAATACTTTAATATTTATAAGTTATTAATCATATTTAATATTTGGTCTGTAGAGGTTTTCATAGAAAACAAATAAATTACAAAAAGTATTCGTCTATATATATATTTATTAGTTCTCTCCTGTATTTTAAAAAAGAGGAGCCCCGGGCGGGGTAATAAATAAAAATCCTTTGGATTAATTTAAAAAAAAATAAATAAAGACTTCAAGGCTTCTTCTCTTAATCATTGTTATTTTTTGTTCATTCCTCCGCCATATTTTATCTTAATTTCCTTGTCAAGTTTTATACTTAAAATAACAAGCAAGGCCTTGTTATAAATTGAGTTGTATCAGAAGAGAGACTGAAACTTGAGAAATCCTCTCACTCTCTCTCAGAAACGTTCCTCTCTTCCATCAAATATATATATTCGTATTATATTTCGTTATCAGCGTCATAAGAGAGAAAAGCTTCTCTACAAATTGGATATTAAAGTTAAATTAATTAATAACGACAAGATAAAAAAAATGAAGGTATTTATGTTCCCCACTGTACTGACATTTATGCTTCTTCCAATAAAAAGAGATTCTGGTACTTAATAACCGTTTTAAATAAATCCATCTGTTTTATAATAAAGAAAAAAAGAAAAAGAAAAGGATAATAAAATAATCCTATTCTCTTCGTATGGGAAAGTCATAAATAATTGAGACTAAAGGAAGACATTTCATTAGCATCAACATTTAAAAGGAAATTCCAGCAGCCCTGCCTCCATTATTACGTTCCAAGTCAAATAAGATCGGGGTTTGAATCCAAAATGAGTCACTTTAATTACAGCATTTCGCAAGTAGAAATTAAGGTAAAGGTATTAGGTACAGTACCTGTATATATACGTATAGGCACTCCACACTGAGAGAGAGAGAGAGAGCTAATTAGAGAGGTATGTGTTTGCGTGTGCGTGAATGCGTGCATGCGTGTATGCACTCAATTGAGTTAGAGCTTGGTTGCTTGGGCATTTTTTTGTCTGACAAATTATGACGTTTTTATATTAATATATGGGAGAACACACCAGGAAAATCGATCGGCTGTTTTTGGTACAAAAATTTTATTATTTCTAACTTCATTCAATTTAAGTTTATAAAAATAGAAAAATCACTTAATTTGAGCTAAGATTGGCATTTCATCTAATCTATCTGTGCCAGTCTTTATCAAGCCGCATATTCTCTTCTTTGTTCGGTTGTCTGTGATATCGTTGTACAAATCTTTCGATAATAATTAGACAAAGAAAAAATAGCAAAAGTCAAGAGGTTTTGTTATTTTAGCGAAATAAATGGTATATTTATAGAGTTGAACTTGAGCCAGACTTTCAGAGAAGACATACATAAGTATCTATATGATAAGCGTGATGCCTATTTCTAATTATTCATTTTCAATGCACTCAAATAATTTTGAGTACGTGGTTGGCAATCGAGCTAAGGCTGGTAGTTCTTCTGCTCTTTTTATGTCATCCTTCCCGTCCTCGAACGTGCTACGGGCCGGCTTGCATCTGGTGGCATCTGTTCTTTATAGGAAAACGGGGCAAATGCACTTAAAAAAAAGTATCTATAGTTTTTCAATAATTAACTTCTTTGATTTCCGCCAACAGAAGTCATCGCCTGATATTTAGGCAACCAAAATTTTGTCCCATTAATAAAAATTTTCCATTCTTCTTATTTTCTCTCCATATTATGTCAATAAATGATACTATCAATTTTTTTTCTTCCTTTTAGGCTCGCCATCTATTCAAAATGCAAACTCTGTCCCTACTTTATTCCCAGTAATTTTTCTTTGGTATTATTCTAACCCTCTCTCTCTCTCTCTTACGCGATGGCGGAATGATATATGAGCCGTGACATGTTAAAAAGTCAGGTCCAATAAAACAACGTCTTATTACGTGCCTCTTTGTGCATGTATGAGCAAAGAAGAGAGAAAGAGAGATGGAGGGAGGGAACAAACAATTATTTTTTGAATTATTATTTAAGAAATGGGTGAAAAATAGAAATAAAATTTATTCAAGTGTTTTGAAGAAATAAATTTCTCTTCATCTTTTCGTTGGTCCAAAAACAAGATTTTTATCGGCTGTTAGCTAAGTATACTGGTAAAATAAAACAACCAGTACTGATTACGATATTTCTCTTACTTGCTTTCCGAAGAGTAGCAAGTGATTCCAACAGCATCAGCCAACTCTCCCTCCAATTTATTATTCTACTACCAACCAGGGTAGGAAATATCCACACAAATTCTGGCCCTTCTACCGAACTGAATTCAGCTCTACGGGTTACTCGTTCAATATTTGTATTTTCTCATATATGTTGAAATCCATTTTTTTTTAAATCACTTTATTCATTTTCTAATTATAAACGTTTGTATTTTCTACATTTTCTAAATATTTCCTTATATAATACAATACAAAGGTTTATTCTTTGCTATCATTAATTATAATTATAATTTCTTTATTCATATATATACAATATTCACATATTATATATCCAAATTATATACGTATAAGATAATGACTGAAAGTCGAGTTCATCTCAGCAACTAACGCAACATATGTATATTATTAAATGAAATAAATTTCTTATGGAGATTATCAAACCTTTATTAAAAATTCCGAATAGTCGACGTTTAGGAGAACTGAGAGCTTCTTCTTCAGGTCTAGAAGAGCCTTTTATTTTTTGTTGCATTTTTTTAATTTTTTTTTTTTATCATTTAGGATTCTATTTGGCGACTGATTTTTCATAGAGTTTCGGTTTTATAACCTCAGGTCTAAGAATTTTGTTCTTCTTAGGAGGTTTTTTGAGATCTATTCGATTCATATGAATATGAGATAAATAAATAAATATATGTCTCGAAGCGGGCAATTTGAAACCAAATATTATTTTTAATAAAATAATTCTAAAAATAATTTCTAAAAAATATATTTTTACAAAGAACGTTCAGATATTCGTATATCCCTTGTATTCTCTGTGTGTGGAGTTATTCTAATTGGTTTTTAAATATATTTAAGTTTTTTTTAAGTTATCAAAAAAAAAAATAAATAAATAAATTAACACAGAATTTATTTTTTCGTTATCGGAGGTTATTTAGATTCCATACTTATTTATTTCGGCAGCCAATATAATATAAAGAAATTTTTTTCACTCACAACTGGAAATGAACTACTGACATTTGGTACGTGAGGCGAAATCTCTACCTCTGCGCCAAAAGACAGAACTTAAGTTGCTTTTGCATTTTAAATTTTTTATGAATGAGGTAGGTATTTGATTTTTTTTTTTATTTAATTTAAAGTCAATTTAGACTGCTGAGGTCATTATGACTATATTATATGCAATTAGATTTGAAGGAAAATCAGTTCTCTGAAGCATTTCATCGAATAGAAAGTTGTTTTAACATCAAAATACACTTTGCTTTTTCTACTTAAATTTTTTGTGAGAGAATCACACCTGTGTTGTTTTCGCTCTAGTTTTGTTGTAATTAGTTTCAATATTTATTAATATGAATTTTTTAAATATAAAATTGTTAGAAAACTTTTTTTGTATTGATAAAAGAAAATTGAGATTGTCAGAATTGCAATTTTTTTTTGTGTACCTTGCTAAAATATTTTTTTTTTATCTTAATTTAATTTATTACTAACTTAGTATTCGTTTTACCAACGCAATGAGAAAATATGCTTGGAAAGGGTCTTTCTTTAATTTTTTTTTTGTTTTTGATTTCTCTTTATAATGTATATTTGTGAGAAAAATCTCCATCACAGTTTGAGTGCCCTTGTTTGTTAATATAAACCCAGATCAAAAAATCAAGAAGAACTTAAGTCATGTTGGTAATGTAATAATTATTAAAAGTTGAAGTTTATTAAGTATATTAATATTTGTCAAAAATTTTTTGATTAAATGATAAAAAGTGAAGTTTAGTGCCATCTTTATTTTCAATTTTTAATTATCGTATCAATTTTTTTTAATTTTTTTTTTCCAAAAAGAATTTCTTAATATACCCTATTCTTAGTTTTGTTTTTTCCAATACACAAAAACATTTCTGTCGCTTTTTACTTTCTTTTACATATATATATAATATATAGTGAAAAATTATTGTGATCGAATAAAAAAATCAATATCGAAATTTCAAAGGAAATACAGGTTTTGAGGTCCTCTAAGTCTAAAAAAAAATGGGTCCCACAAAATGGACAGTCTCTGTGTTTTTCTATGTGTTTGTGTGTAAAAACGTATATCATATAAAATTCTCATTTATTAAAATAAATAATTTCAAGTTTAAGGATGTACATTGAACGGCCCGATGCAAAAAATTTTGTGCCTTACCTTTGGTAAGAGAAAGTTTAGGCCCAGCAGATTTTTTAAATATGTTTTTCTTTTAACATAATTAATATACAGATTCTAAATGAAATTTTATACAATAAATAAAACTTTTTTGTTTAATTTAATTTAATTTAATTTAACATACTGAGTTTAGTTCATAAGGATTATTATATAAAAATTCTGAATCAATGAAATAAATTTTCTAATTTTATCTCACTTTTATCTCAATTGATGGCATAAAATTTGCGCTACATTTGTTAATGATAGTTGTACACACATATATTTTTAGAAATAAATAAAATTTAATATTCTTTCTTAGATGAGTGGTTTTTAGGCTGAGTTCTAATGAAGGCAGAAGCTGTTGCCAAAAAGTGTGAAATAAAATCAATTTTTTCATAACAAAAAAAAAGCAAGCATTTTCATTTTAGTTTCAAATAAAATTTCTCCATAATTCAAATTTCTTTCTCAATGTTTATTATCAAAGGCCTATTACGAAATACAACTTCATTTTTTGTTGTCACTGTCATCTCTATATAAAAATTTAAAATTATCTTCTAGATAATTTATTCTAATTAAAAAAAAACTTTATTATTTTTATTTATTCATTTATTTAAATCTTATCCCTATCTAAGTGTGCAATTCTTCTAAGATATTAAGATTTGTCCAGGTGACTATTTCAGTTGAAAGACCCTCAAATTTTTTTGTTTGTTGTTTTGACGACATTCTGCCCTTAAAATTAAACAATAATAATCTCTTTTTTAATATACAATAAAGACTTTCTTTTTATATTCATTTAATTATCTCCTAAATAGATTTTAATTCCATTTTATCTCTCTCTCGATCTCTTATGTTGTTAACGTGATTATTACCTTGCAAAAAACTAAAACATTTTTCTTCAAAATGTTCATTTTGCCTGCTTAGGAATATTCAACTTATTTAAGTTTTAATATTTTAATATTTATATAATATTTATAAAGAATTTTGATTTTTTTTTTTATTTCTTAAATAATTCTTATTTTAATATTTTTTAAAACAAGTCTTTTTTTTTCATTTATTTGGTATTCAGCCAAAGGCCCTACCAAATGATAAAGGCTCAGGGCTCGGTCAGTTATCTGCTTCTGTATGTTCATCTCGTTTAAACTTAAATAATCATATCCTCTTTATTAGATTATGATAAAAATAAAATCTTTTGCTTTATCACACTATCTTTATAAACGAATTTTTAAATGAAAACAAAATATTAAGTTTTTTCAAATATTTCAGGATTGCCAACTTGAATGACTCATAAATAATATTTTTTCTTTTTTTTATTTATCCAAGTCACAATAAAATGCGTTGGATAAAGAAATATTTTAGTTCATTTGTGGTTGTCATAAACTCAAAGATTCCTCAGGACATTCTTGAGATGATTGGCATCTCCCTCTCTCTCTTTGAGAACAAAAGAGATATCTCTCTCTCTCTCTCTCTCTCTCTAATATTGATCATAAGAATGGAATCGCATATAAAAAGAGAAAACTACAATGAAATTCATATAAAATGTTTATTTTATTCATGGTTATAAAAATCTTAGGTACTCGCTAGTCTTCTCTCTATATCTTATTTAAATCCACATTCCATGTTCCTTCTTTTCTCTGTTTTTATAGTTAAAAATGAGACATCAAAAGAGGTCACTTATGTATGTCTCTATTACTCGAATTGTATCTGAAAATTTTGTTCTCACCAATTTTTAGTTATTTAATTATAGACGTCACTAACAAATTGAATTATTAACTAGTTTTACGTTTTTTCTTATCTCTCAGCAAAATAGAAGAATCCATGTGGTTAATGCTTGGTGATGGTGGTGGCCATTTGACTATCGACTGGAGAGGCTTCATATTGTGCGAGAAATTAATATACGAGGCTGTTCTCAGGAATATACGGTCATTAAGACGAGAAAAAAAACAAATGAGATCAAGAGAGATGCCGCCCTTTTAGTGTTCCCAAAACTCATACAAAAGTTAAGTTGCTAAAGAGCTCATTTTGCTAGCAGACTTATTTTCTTATTCAAATACCCCTCAGGGGGCGCAGTTGATTGTTTTTGCAAAAATAGAGAAAAATCGCAGGTCGCTCAATCCTGAAACGCATTATTAACTATTTTTTAAAATTCTCTTCGCGATATGATGCCCCATAAATTTTAAATATTTACAAATATATTTTACAAAGAAGGAATTCTAGTTGTTTTTATTCTCCATTGAATTCAAACTTGGGTTTATACAGATCAAGTAAACTTCCTATTCAACGCTGATGAAACAAATATATTTTAATTAGGACACATGTAATTCAGGCATATTTATTTAGACCAATTGGTATCTATAAATTTTCTCCGAACTACCTGAGATCCAAACGGGGGTGGCAGCCATCTTTGATTCTCACTTCTCTAGAATATTATATCTAAATTGTGCCCGAAGGACGTTATAGATTGACCAACCGAAACATTGATAAACAATTAACATTTTTTAAATTATTAATGACAAGAGTCTCATTTCCAGAATTTCCTTACATAAGAGATGTAGGGGGAAATAAATATTTATTTACCCCCATGGTGGAAAGTCAACCAACACACACCCACAAGTGGGAAGGCAAACTACCCGCCAGTGTCTGTTCTAATTACGAATGGCATTTCAAGCATTAACATTTGAGCATCTGTCAACCCACCTATTCCTCCACTCCCCCTCCCCCTCCCTCCCACACACACATATACTCTCAGAGAATATATGCAATCTATTAAGGTGAATTAATAATCAAGTCGTGTTTACTAGAATAAAGTTAGTTGTTCTCTCTTGCTGTCTTGCGTTAATCCAGTTACGCCGAGAGAGAGAGAGAGAGAGGGATTTGACAGTATCCTACGCCCACCCTAAAGGGGGTGGGGGTCACAAGTACCAAGTGAGTGACCAAAGAGCATACGCTCGTGAATTTCATTTCAAAATTGAACTAATCTTATCAACTTGATGGAACTGAATTCATAAACACTAAATTGTTTAGAAACTATTATATTATTTTAGTTGACTTAATTTGCCTGCAAGCTAAGTAATTACGTATTTAAACTTGGAAGCATTAATCATACGAAATATTTCTCTATAAGTCGCGGATTTATAATTTAAAGTAGAAAATGATGAAAAATGTAGAAGAATGCAGCCTGAGTTATTTCATTAGTATATATATATATATACGTATATTTATAATTACTACAACCACCACTCCCGTTCCATTTAGGATTTAAACTAATTTAGGAGCTACAAATCATGGAGCTCAATACATATTATTTGTTATAATTAGAGAACGGATTTTCACGCAATAACAAACTAGAAAGTAAAGAAATGAAGGCATAAAATTTTTAACCTAGAGCAATCTAGTGGTTCTGGTGTGGCTAAACGCGCATCACACAACATTTTCTTATTTTAGATAAGGAAGGCTATGATGTGCTGGAACACCAGATTTTTGGCACCGGCGAGCCGTTCAATGTACAGCCAATTTAATCAATATCTTTAGTTAGGATTAGTTTAAGAGAAAATTACAAAAAATCTAAAAACGTACAAGAGTAAAGTGAGTCCCAAAAAAAGTTGGTGTTAATACACTTCAAAGATCATCTAATAAATAGTTGTTTTATGCATTTTAATCAGAATCTTTAGAGGGAATTTTGAAAAAAAAAGTACATGAGAAAAGTACTAGTACTCGTTGGCCTAATTTATTCAAAAGTTTCGAGGTACATGGGGCGAGGATTCATAGCTTAAATATAAAATTTCAGCCTCGTACATTTGTTCCTTTTTAAGAAATATTGTTCACAGTCACACCCACACAGAACATTTTGCGAGACCCATTTCTTTAGACTCCGGAGACCTGAAAATGTATATTTCCTTTGAAATCTCAACACCCATATCGCAATACTTTCTCAGTAAATATTTCATATAGACTATAAACGATATAAAATTTATATTAATTACGGTAATCCAGGTATATTTATTTACATGAATTGGTATACAATTTTGATTTGAATAAATTTTGGTCGGGCTGACGGGGATTCGAACCCCCCCCCCCCTCCCCCCCGCTTTTTTCCTTATGTCTAATCTCCATTGAACTTTATTCATTAGTTTTTCACTTGTT
>JAAAKE020094844.1:0-19787 GCA_010014785.2 Anisolabis maritima | reverse complement strand
TTCCATTTTTAGCCGAGATGATTTCAAGTTATTGTAAACTACACAAATAGCGCTCGTATGTCAATACGTTCTGAGTAAATATACCATCAAAAATTACAATTTACGATAGAAGTGTCAGCAGATTAACGCAATCCCGAAATATAAAAGGCAACCCTCGTATCAGCCCCAAAAGGTTCGCTTCCTGTCCAAAGCCAGAAAAACTTATTTATATTATATTGACTACCAATTACTATAAACAAATATGGAGTCTAAATGGCCTCAGATGCCAAAAAAATAAAATAAAATAAAAATTATAATTGTGTAATTTAAATCTTATTTTATAGTTTTTATAAAATCAGAAGGAATAAGTGAAAACACTTTTATATTAAACTTTTATTTCCAGTTGGCTAATTTTCATCAAAATATATAATTAATGTATAGTATGTAAAGAAAATATAAAATCGAATAATTTGAAATTAAAAAAAAAATTAGAATAATTCCTAATTATTAATAAAAAACGTGAACGAGTCAAGTGGCCTAGACGCAAGCTTTCCAACTTGAGTCATTTTATGGGTCAGGGCCTCGAGATTCGAGTCAATTGAAATCGACCAAATATTATTATTTTGACATTAGCATGGTTCAAAATTAATAATAATTATATTTAATGATAATAAAAGTAAAGTAAAGCTATAACTTTATAAAAAGTGCTTTGCAACTCGTCAGTAATTTAAGGTTTTCAAAAATGGCTCTTAATATACCAACCTTTGGACATCCCTCTAGTGGGGTTACCAAACATTACTTTGGGAGGACATATCCTACAATTTATCTTTTTGTCCGCCGTCCTATCTCCTCTGTAAGAAAATTAGAAATGTCCTACTTTAATTTATAATAAATTATTCAAAAAAATAAATAAATAAATTGTTTGAAATTTAGTATACAAGCTGACAAAGGCATATTGTACATATTTACTTTTTATTTATGTATTTATGTTGTTTTTGTTCAGTAAATATCTAATATTTTTTATCTACTTTGTTATCATTTTTTTACTTTCTATTATAGCAAAGATGACTTCGAAAAAGATAAAATGTACATTGAACGAAAATGTCTTACTTTCATATTTCAGACCCTATCCTTTTGTCATTTTTTTAACGGTTGCCCCTGATACCAAAAATCTAAAATTAAATATTTTTTACTCCGTTCGCCGGTCCGCTTCTCCTTGCTAAACTCTTTCTCCTCCCCCAGGTATGGTTTCGACTCCTAATAAAGGTTATTTGGTGTGAAGAGAAAATAACCTGGAGAGGAGCATCCAGATCCAGCTCGGGTAGATGTGTCTTCTTTCCTAACAGTGAGGGTGACAATGTCAGCTGTAGAAGATGTCAAAGCGCGAAGAGCTCTCTCGGAATCGCGTACTGGGTCAGCAGGATCGAGGGGAAGTCCATCAATGGCTAGAAGTCGGTCTCCGGTTTGTAGAGTACCACTTCGATGCGCCACTGACCCTCGACGCACTGAGACAATCAACGCGGAGGCATCAGACGCTCGGGACAGAGGATCTCCTGGAAAAACATCAGAAACTTGTTAAATCCTTCGGGAAACACTTTAATCAATATTTTCTGGTGAAAATTGATACCTGCAAGGGTGAATCCAAGATCCCCTTTTTTAGTTGCCAATTTGACAGTAAAAACGCCGGATGCAGGCACAACTGCGTCAGCAACATCAAATTCGACTCGTAAAGCGACAGCTGTTGCCTCTCTGACTACCATCGCCACATGTTCCCCAGCCGATGGAAGTATACCAGCAGCAGCAGCAGCCATTATTCGATCACCTGGCTGAAGCACTCCACATCGATCAGCTGGACTGTGTGGTTCAATGGCAGTGATGATGGGAGCACTGGAATTGTTTGTCCCCGGGGAACTCGATAATGTCAATCCGAAACATGGATAACGAGGATCCGCGTGTAACGAAACGTGTAACGTCTCGATATGGGACATTGCAGATTGGAAGCCAGAAATAAAGATGCCCGATGTACTTGCTAGAATTAAAAAAAAAAGGAAAAATGAGTGCATGATTATAATAAAGAAAAACATTAATTCTCAAACTCTTTGGAGAATTTAATGATTAAATCACACATTTAGAATTATTTTATTAAAATTAAATATGAATTATAATCTTTGATTTTGTTTATGTTTGATCTCACATAAATGGCGGACGGGACATTCCATTCCATTTTTCTAACTAAATTGCAACAAATTTCAATTCGAGAGTTCCATATCATTTTACTCAGAAAAATGGATGTCATCTAAGAAAAAATATCCCCCCCCCCTTCTTAATTATTCGATCATTATTAAAGAAATCTCTGAGATCGCAGCATCCAAATGGTCGGCAAAGTTAAAAATAACTATTTAACACGAATGGATAATACTTTTTTGGAGTCGAGTGGACCATTCTTGGAAAATAAGCTTTCTAAGCTTGAGAAGTAAGCGAAAAAAAAAAAAAATCGGTCAAACGGTCATGAATATTGAATTCTATATTTTAACCTTAAATTTATTTATTTATCAATTTATTGTCATTCACGAAATGCATCATTAATGACACGAAATGATATTACATATATCTATCTTTCTTTTAGATCAATGATTGTAAAATAAGATTATATGGATAAATAATTATGAAGAATCAATAGGAGACTGACAGCACACGTCAGTCGACTACAAGTTTCGGATGCGTCATGTCTTTTTGGAATTGAGGATTCATAAAGGGTGAGTTTTAAATTAAATTGTATGCATAAAACATAGGCATAAATAATTCTCGAAATCGTTTTTTTTAAGTTAGGACTTGCACTCCATTTCAAGGTCAAAATAAATGTATTGTGGTTATTCCAATTTAGTTTACAATGTTGTGGCGCATTTTATATATTGTTTCGGCCTTTTTCCGCTATCATCTATATTAATTCAACAAATGAACAAAGAATTTTCAGCAATTGATGATTTTGAACTCTTCACAGAATAAGATAAAAAATCCTTTGAAATACTATTATAGTAAAAAGTAATGAAATGCTGCCAAATAAAATCATCAATTTTTTTCGTTTTAGTTTAATTCTTGTCGTCGGATTTCTAGTGTCTTCTCTGCTGTTGTTTTGGGGGACTTCGTGTCATTCAACTTAAGAAGAGGGGCGGTCATTGTAAGATTCATTCCTCCTAGATAGTTATTTAATATATACAAATAATGTTATATATTCATATATAACGACAGCAGGCATCAAATTAAATTACATGGCTTGTGCATATAGATATAATAATGCCGGATTCATGAACCTTAACACAGACCGCCAGTTTTCTTAAGAAGGATTGCATCTCCTAAACTCGATATTGGGCGTGAAGCAGACAGGGCTGGGCAAATTATTTGAAAAATTTAATTCGTTACTACCCAACTCTGTATATAATTATGTCCAGGATGGTTTCCGCGGTTGCGTAAGTGATCGAGCTGGATGTTGAGATTAACTCGACGTTTGGGCTCTCCTTTTGGAGTCATTTTCAAGAGTGAAGGATTAGGAAGTGATGGTGGTTTGTTTTCGCGTCGCAGTCTTGTTGGCCCCCAAATTTGGCATGAATCCGGCATCATTATATTATATGCACAAGCCATGTACTTTATTTTGGATGTCTCATAGGTTTAGATTTACCTCTGAGATCTAGGACGGAATAGGTTGGATGTGGTAAATAAATATTGATTAAAAAAAAAAATCGACCTACATCGTGGGTTATCCGAAATAGTTCCATCATTTGTAAATGAAATTATGGGAATTTGCCGATTTTATGTTGCAGGACTGGAAATCTTGTTCACTTTTTTTTAAAGAAATGACGTTCCTAAAAAAGTGTCAATCCTTTGTTATCCGCCTGCTCAATGGGAGAACGTGGACTGGATTTCCGCGAGGACCTTATTTTTTAATTTAAGATATTTTCTAAAATTTAAAGAAAATTGGTCCAAATAAATTACAATCTTAGATTTTATTATATTGAAAAATTTTCTTTCTTTAGGAGTCCCGAAAATTTTGGAAAAATTATTTTTATAATTTTAATATTTTTATGAAATTATGAAAAATATTTTTTACTTTCCCACACTATATAATAGTAAGAAGAAAGTATTATGATCATAAAAAATTTGACCCCAATTTTTCTAAATTTCTTTACGTTTCAGGTCAAAAGGACCCCAATGATGTGCATATGTGTGTGTATTGTTTTTATTTTGGCTTTATCACTGACACCACCTATCGGTGTGTGTGGGGGGGGGGGGGGGGGTGGCAACCCCTGCCCTTTTTTTTTTTTTTTTTTTTTTCAAAATATTTGTTCCCATGATAGATCAGATGATTTTTTTTTTTTTTTTTTTTTTTTTTTTTTTTTGTTACCTGCCCCCACTGGGTTGGGGGGGGGGGGGGGGGGGGGGGGGGTGGGCGTTGCAACTCCGTTGCCTATTTTTTTTATTATATATTTTCAAACTATTTCCGTTCATTTTTACACGAATTTAATATAATAATTTGTTTCATACTTTCGTTCTTAATATTTCCCTTTTCTAATGCATTCTAATCAATCACATATAACAAATTAAAATTTAAAATTAATAGTTATCGTAAATAGTGTCTGAGAGTGGCTTAACTTTATTCAAATTAAATTCCTTCGTTTAGATTCCGGCATTAAATAATACAATTGATTCAAGAATGGAAACTGACTTCTCAGTCCGTACGTTTCAATGAATTTTATTATTTTATATGCCATTATAAGAAATATAATTATTATGAAAAAAAAAATATTTGGGGGGTCGCGAGTATAAAAGGTTAAGGACCAGTGATGTAGAGGAAAATCTCGTGTTAAATACCTGAATCATTAAAACTATTATGTTGAATATTCCCTCGATTTCTCAAAGTAGTCGTCGTTAAAGAACTGAAACTAGAAGGGCTTGGAGATCCTCGTGCAGCTGCCACAGCTGGAGCAAACACTAGAAAATAAATAAATAAATAATTAACGAGGCAGCCCAGCTTCCTTCTCTTCCTTCTTTAACCAAAATCAAAATTAAAATAAATCGTAAAGTCAAAATGTTCTCTTTATTATAAATGAAGGTCGAAATCAGAGGCGTTAGGCTGGGAGATAAAAATTTTTATCAATATTCAATTCACTATTCCATAAATTTTGAATAAGTTTTATTATAAAAACAATAATAATTGAATATCTTAGAAGTAATTTAAAATAAATTGCAAAAAATATAACATTTCTAAATTTTTGAATTAATTTAAAATTATTATATAATTTTCTTTATAATTTCTAGTAAAATTGTATTAAGCCAGCATATCCCTGATAAATTTTTCTTTTTTTATTAGTTAACCTACCCTTACTTTTAGAAATGAATGTCAACCTCTGCTCGCAGTCTGTGACTTCAACGTCATCAAGACGCGACGCTCAATAGCCAATTATTATTATCGGATTATTATATTGTATAGGTTTTAAATAAAATGAAATTCACTATTTTTTAATTTAATATTGTATGTATTCAAATATAATAAAATAATGGACTATTAGTATTAACAATTAACAATTAAAATAATTAATTTTTTCTGATGGCTGTTGTGTTTAAGTGTTTAGGATATGAATCTCCGGATGCATCATTGTAAGTAAAAATAAAAATAAAACTGACCGATGCCAATAGTTAACGCATAAGTAAATATATATTACAATATTAACAAAATTGTTATATATATTTACAAAAAATTGTACCGAATAACTGTAAAAACTAATAATTAATTAGCCTTGACAGGAGCTTGAAACGTCGGCAACGATAAATAATTCGAGTTCTATTCGATTTGTATGAATGAGATATAAACATTAAATATATGTCTCGAACTTGCCTATCGAATTATTATAATATATAATAAAATAATTTTTTGTGAGTACATTTTTTTGCTTATGAATCAAGCAATAATTATAATAATTTTATATGAAAGAAAGAAAAAGTTCGCCGATACCCGGACTCTATGGAGCTCCCTTACGTCTTACTTACTACGTTCCTACGTTGGCTTCGATCATGTCCGTATGTTGCATTATATTAATTGAAAGAGAGATTAGCAAATATTTTGAATTAACGAATGCCTAAATTGTACACTTTACTGTTTTTATACTTAAAAGTGTACAGAATAATATATTTTTCTCAAGTTAAACGAAATCGGTGGCCAGAGACTCCCGACCTCCCCGGGTTAGTAACATAAGAGAAACAAATAGAATTTACATTACATTGTAATTCCTTTTCTTTTTACTATCGTTTATTTTATTCCCAAGCAATTGAAACGTAACTCACCATGATCGGCCAGCGCAGCTGATGACGATTCGACCCCGGAGTCATTAGGCGAGGCAGCGAATTCAATAGTGAGAACAACAGGATCCGGTTGAGAGGCAAGAATTCGTTGGGCCTCAACTAAATTCACCTCACAGAGGTTGAGGCCATTTGCAGCTAAAAGACGATCACCTACGCGCACGGTCCCCTCCCTTGAAAAAAGACAAGAGAAAAAACTCTCTGTATCTGTTGAGACCATTAAAACAAAACAGACGAACGACTGAGGTCGTCGTCTTCTCCGTTGTTTTTTTTAATAAATCTCTCTCTCTCTCTACTATGACGAATGCCCCAAGGGGCCACCACCATAGAACAATTTCCGTATTTAATTACTGTTTTAATAATAGCCCCATGTGTAGGAGGGAGAGAGAGAGAGATGAAAAGGACGCCCCTTAAAAATGATTCCAAACGAGTTAATTAATATATAAATATATATATATGTGTGTGTGTGTGTGTGAAAGATGAAAGATTTCTACCAAGGAAGAGTTTGATTTTGTATGAATTTAAATGATTACTGACTTTATCAAAAGCAAATGAAATGTCTATTTCGAATAACAATAATACTTTGTTGAGATTATTGTTAAACATTATGATTTATTAGCTTATTATTTTATTTAAATAAGTATATTTTAGCCCTTGACCCTTGGTGCAGAGCTAGAGATTTCGCTTCGCCTAATACCTAAGGTCAATGGTTCGCTTCCTGTCTTGAGCGGCAAAAATTTATTTAAATTATATTGGCTACAAATTAATTTAAATAAATAAGGACGGAGTCTAAATGGTCTCAGATGCCGAAAAAGACTTAAAAAATATTGCTTGTTTAGCGAAACCATAATTATACAATACAATCAAACATTTATTTTGTCAGCAAGCATTTTAACGTTAATGAAGACAGAATTACTGTCGAAACGTCGTCGTTAAAGTGTAAATAAAAATATTTTAATAATTTTTTAAAACAGTAATTTTTATAATTATAACCTTACATTAAATTGAAAGAAAGGACCCCTACGGACCCCCGGTTGATGATCTCTGTTGTAGGCAAAACTGGGTTCTAAAAACCTTCTCAAGGGTTCCACGAATTATTGTTTATATTACTTTGTAATTTTTTTTACTCTTTTTCTGTCATTTTCCGTATTAATTGGTAGCCAATAAAATATAAATAAATTTTTGTCGCTCAAGACGAGAGGCGAAGCACTGACCTTTTGTACGTGAAGCGGGACCTCTATCTCAGCATGAAGGCTCAGGGCTTATAATAATATTATTGGTTGTGTTTCATAAATGAAATGAATAGGAGAAATATAATTAAGAAACGATAATTTGTCTTTTGAGATCGGGTTCCATTAAATATTTTAATATTCCGTGAATTGCGAAAGTTTGAAGAATTAGAATCTAAGAGGGAAATAAAAAAAAAAAAAAAAAAACAAGACCTGTCAGCTGGACCTCCTGGTCTGACATGTGAGATGACCAGACACTTAGTAGCGGAATGCAGATGACTTCGCAGGTTAATCCCGAGACCCTCCTGGTCTCTATTTAGGGTCACATTCACGACCCGAACACCAACTGACGAATCGGAAGCTGCACACACACACACACACACACACACCATTTAGAAGAAAAATTAATAATTGAAAGAAAAGAAAAGAAAGTATTACGGAATCGTTGCAATTTGGTGACAGAGGACGTAGATCTGGAGATGTGATGCGTAGGAGAAGGGGAAGCCGGAGGCTGCGGAGACGGAGCTTCACAATTCACTTCCTTTGAAGCTGCTCCTCCAGGACAAAGGGCTTTGTCAACTCCACCTGGGTGAACAACAAAATTTTTTTTTAAGTCTTTTTCTGCATCTGAAGCCATTTAGACTCCGTATTTATAACAATTGATAGCCAATATAATAGAAATAAATTTTTGTCGCTCAGGACGGGACGCCAATCACTGACCTTTGGTACGTGAAGCGACCTTTATCTCTGCGAAAGGGCAACAATATTCATTAAAAACTAGGGGGTTGGACTACTCCATTGCCTAACGAGAAGAGATCCTTAATTAGGTCAAGGAATATTTAACGCCCATTCGTTATTTGATTAAAATTAAATTTTAATTGCCTCCATCCCGAGAATCGGCCAGAGAATTCGAAACCGGCGATGGGTTTGGTGCCCATGAGGCATCTGATGTAACTAAATGGAGAAAGATCTTTTTTCTAGGTTTGGAGGGTTTTTATCCTCAAAAAATTAAAATTTGTTCCAAATGCAAAAGACTTCTTTTTTGATAGAAGTGTCGTATTGTTACGAGTATATTTGACTCGGGGAAAGGTCTAGTTTCAGAAAATAGAAAAAACTATATATTATGTAATATTGCCTCCACTAATGATCCTATGTTTACCAAAAATCATTCATTTCCTGGCATTTAGATCTATTTTATGACTGTGGAATTTCAACACAATCCAATAATTATTTTTTGGTTATCATGGTCGAAAAAAATTACCACATGTGATGAACCCAGGGATCCTGAAAACACATTAGTTCAATTTCGATTAAATTAATTTTATCTTTGCAAAGGAAGGGAACGATCACTAAAATTATTCTTTAATAAAAATTGAATTTTATTTTTGCATACCAGATGGCGGCGCCTGCACCATTTATGAGAGAACTTCATTTTCTTCCCCCCTAGATGTTAATATTAATTTTATCTTTATGGTTTCCTATCCTTCCACCATTTTTAAGTTTAATGATGGCTTGAAATATATATAAAATTTTAATGATGAAAAAGCTTTGAATTTTTTCTAATTGGAATTTTAATGAATTTTTTCTCAAAAAGTCATGAATATATTGTTTGTTTATTGTTGTGTTGATTTCTTTCTCATTTACTCCCAAAAATTATTAAAGTATTAAATGGAAAGCATTCACTCTAATTATTAATTTAATGATATTTTTATACTAATTATTTCTTTAATTTAATTAATTAAATTGCAAACATTTAAATAAATTTGGACAAGTAACATATTAATATTGTTAAGGTTGTAAAGTGACAATCTTATATTTCCATAAAATGGGATGGTAAAGTGTTGCAACTTCGTTGTCTATTTTTGTTTATTATTGTTTATTGTTATTTCTTAATGTTTATTTTCAACAGTTGTGGATTTGAAACATAACATTTAATTAGGACGCAAGTGAGTGTACCCCAAATCATCAAAACACAGTCCCCTCCCTCCCCCTTGGCAGAAAGGTGAGTGACCTTAAAAGCCAATGGATGTGGATACCAATTGATATAAATAAATATCCGTAAATAATTTCTTTTGTTAATAAATATATTATATATCGTTTAAAAGTGTATATGGCCTCACATGCCGAAAAGAGATAAAACCGAGTTTTTAAAAATATTTTGAAGCCGTGAATGTCACTCTAATCATTTAAATATACAAATTAAACTATTTGATAATATTCCACCATAGGAATTCCAGATGGTTACTCCAGGCTTGGTTTAAGGTTGAAGTTCTATTTCTGCAGCCACCAGAGTTGAATTAGATATGTGACTGTTGATGATATCTCTATAAAAAAAAAAACTCTTTATACGGGACGTGCCATCTCCAGCCTTTTAAATGTATACTCGTCTACAAAAACACATAGAATATTAGATTGATGAAAAAAATTAGGTTAAAATTCAATATTCACTAAATTCTATTTCTTCTTTTACTGATTGTTATATATCAATTTGAAGCTTATGTATTATTCTTGCTCTAACATTGATTTTATTTACAACACGAATTCGAACTTGCCGTGTCCCGGAGGCAACTCGCAACTTCCCTGAAGTATGAGCCTTCCAATCTTCCAATAGCTCGAAAAATTTCGTGAAATGAGTAATGAGAATGGCTCCCCAAATATTTGAAGTAAATTACCGAAGTTGAGCCACGCACAGCCAAACTAGAAGTTGAAGGAGATCTCAGAACTGATCGAAATTCTTGAGCAAGATTCCTTTCTCTTTGAAGTTCTTTGAAATCTTCTGAGCCATCGGAAAGACATGCTTCAGTTTTTCGAGGTGCATCCGCGGTACGCTGCTCAAGTTGAAACTCGTATTGCGAACTTCTTTTGACAGACCCGTTATTTATAGCTCAAAATCAAAGTAAAATAAACGTTAGAGAAAAACCGATTCAAATTCATATATAATAGAGAATAGAGTTTAAAGGATAACATTTTATATAAATAAATATATGAGTATAGAGCAGGGATAGGGAACTTTTTATTTTTTTTAAATAAAAAGCCATATTCGTTTGCCGAAAAGACCCTTTCGTACACTCTTATGTACATTTTGGCTCCAGCCCGCCTTCGACGAACCCTACGCCACACGTGACTCAACTGTTTTTCATTCATTTCAGACATTTTTTTGAGATAAGTGTTCTTTCACTTAATTGTGGGATATTTTCTTAAATTCTAAAATTGTTCACTTGAGCTCGTAGGTCTGGATATTTTTAATAAATTTTGTAAAATTATTCCAAAAGATTTCCTATTTTTCATAGCACCTTCAATATTTAGAGAGAATATATAAAAATTTTCAAAGCTCCCACTCAACGGGAAATTACTTAAATTTCCCTGACGAGACGGACGGACACTTCCCTATATATATAGCCTACATAGATGGCGAAATGTTCCGAATAAAGAGTTTTCTTTTTGAAAGTTTAATTAGATATAAAACAGAAAGACAAAAAATTTCCACATAAACAAAGAAATGTTTTTCCTATTTATTCGTTAATATCGCGTTGACATTTATTTTATTTGTAGGAGTTAACATATAAAATCGCAATGGATATCCAGTCTAATGCAGCAAGTAGTAAATTTAAACGGTAATCATCTCATGGATCATGAAGGCCTGCTTAAATTAAAAAAAAGTGCAAGTGACGAGTGGCAAAGTCTCTGCTCGATTAGTTACACCTGTTTAGTATAAGCCCAAATATTTATGATATGAACGAGAGCCGTAGCCAGAATATTTTTTATTAAGGCAAAATTAACATCAGTATGAATGAAAATCATAAAATATGGCTCAATTAATTTTGAATATGAAGTTTTAATTGATATAATAATAATAAAAAAAAAAAACAGTCAACGAAGTTGCAAAAAAAACTTTCCCGCATTTTTTATTTATCTCTACCCTCTGGGAATATAAGAAGCTAAAAGTTCCACACACCCACACATATATATATATAATAATAATTAGTTTAATAAATATTTCACTGTACACTTCAATCATTTGAGTCAGGCTTGCCTGCTTGACTGGGGCTTATCTTATTTAATATATTTTTAACAATTAATCGTCCAGAGGAGTCACGATTTGTGACCGAAACGTCATCATGAGACGGATTTGAACTCGGGTTGTCTTCAACTCAGTAGTAAAAGATTAAGCTCCCGACTAATGGTCCCTTTATATATTTTATATTTAAGCATATATTCATTATCATATATATATATATATATATATATATATAAATCATCTTAAACTTTTTAATCAAAAATTTTACAATTAAGGAATTTATATTTGAACTTATAATAATAGTAATTTTTTAAAAAAATGGCTATCAAAAAAAAAGCGAAACTTACTTAATTTTTTTTTTTTTTTTAAGTCTTTTTTGGCATCGGAGGCCATTTAGACTCTGTCCTTATTTATTTAAATTAATTGCTAGCCAATATAATTTAAATAAATTTTTGACGCTCAAGATGGGAAGTGAACCACTGACCTTTGATACGAGAAGCTAGACCAAGGGACAAGGCGAAACCTTCTTAATTAATTATGGATAAAGAGAATTAACAATGCTTAAAGATATTGACATTGTTAATATTGGATGACCTTAGAAGCCAAGGGGGGTGTGGGTTCGGGTTCCAGGCAATTCAATGAAAATTTATTTAAATTAAATTGATGTAAATAAATAAATATGCCTGGATAAATAGTATCGTAAAAACATAATTATATATCATTTAATGTCTATATGGCCTCAGATGTTAAAAAGACTAAAAAAAAACCCTCTGGATTATTAATGGAACAATATGTGGGCGTTTTATGGGAGCTTTCGAAAAATCAGACGGACGGAAGTATAATAATAAAATTCCTTCAACGACAACATTTTTTGAAAAAGAGCCAAAAAAAAGTCCAATTTGTTTTTGATATCTCCTCTCTCTTGAAGGGGATGGGGTCTAAATTTGAATCTTGAGTTCCATTTAGAGGGGTGTGTTTTTTGCGTACGCACATTTTGATCTTCTATTTTGAGATAACGGAGTTTTCGGGGGCTTCGCCGTCAATGGAGGCTCCCGTTCACTTTGACAGTTTTTCGATTTGTTCCGAAAATTGGATAATTTCAATGAAGAGAACATGACGAGTGCATCATTGTCAGTGTCACATCATAAAGAGGCACTAGCACTGGCACTGGCACTGGCACTAAGCACTGACACACACTCTGACACAAACTCAACTCAACTGCTGCTGCCTTCACACAAGAGAGAGACAGACAGACAGACAGAGACCGAACGACGAGTGTTCTAAAATAGATCTTAGGACTAATTTCCTGGCGAAGAAGAAGAAGAAGAAGAAGAAGAAGTTGGGAAAAAAAAAACCCGGCGCCTGTAGAGAGTCAGTCTAGCCAGAGGGCGGAGCCCCCTTGCCCGAGGGGGGTGGAGGGGAGCCTCCCGCCTTACGCTTTACGCCTTCGGGTGGGGTACTAACCCATATGCTAACATTGGCCCATCCTTTGTCATTTATCCATTAATTAACGCAGCACAAACCATTCAAGATATTCAAAAGAGGGGCCAAAAAAAAAGTAAACAAGAGAAACAATTGCAAATGAATTCTAACCTTCTAAGGGAAAAATAATGTTATTCAAACAAACAACAATTTTGTTCTCATTTAAAATTTTTATTCTTATTTATATTTTAGTTTGCACATCTCCCTTCGTCCCATGCGCTATGGATTAGCTCTTCCCTCCCCAAAAAAAATACTGTTAAAAAAAAAAAAATTTATATGGTACTCACAAGGAAAGATTTGAGAAATATTAGGCCTATGAGGAAAAAATATTAATACTAATTTATGTGATTAAGATTAAATAAAAAGAAGAGAGAAGCTTATAAAAAGAAAAAATAAGAAACAACAATTAAAGTCAAGATATAATGGAGATATCCGGACTCTGCTGAGCGATTTCCCAAATCCCAAACATGCTCTGAGACAAATTTGCTGGAAAGTCCTCAGACTCTCCATTTGGTTGTACCAGATGCTACATCCGTATGTTATAACCGGCCTAACAATTAGCTCGTAAGCAAAGTAACTTTACCTTTGGGTTCAAATATTTGTCGTAAAATAGTCTTTTGTTGGCCGCTCTTGCCCTTTGTCTTTGTACTTCTACGGGTGTATTAAAATGTAATTTATCGTCGAAATTTAGGCCTAGATATTTGACATTTGCTTTTGTGCGGAATAATTTTGTCTTCAATTAGAATTTTGAATTTTTCAGAGTTTTTGTTGTTTGTTGAAAAGGGTCTTTCAAAATTAAAATAACCTACTCGATGTTATGTTCTTGAATATCTGATACAGTCGCTTGCATAGAATGTATTCTGTATATATGTATTCTTTTGGGCTGTTAGCACCTAATTATTTTCTTTGTAATATTTGCAGGGTAATAAAAATGTGTAAACATGTTTTTAAATATGAATAAAGGAATAAATGACATTTAAGCCATATAATTCAACTTTTTTAAAGACATATTTTTCAAATTTCACGCTTCGTTTACGACCCAAGATACACACATTTAGAATTTAAATCACATTTTGTTGTTCATTTACATGAATTTCATTTTGATGATGAATTATATATTTCGTCGTTTAAACATTGTAATATTATTAAGAATAAACAAATAAATACTTTAAAATCAAGTTTTTTTTCTTCAAAGTCTTTTTCGGCCATTCAGACTCTATCTTTATTTAAATTAATATATAATTTAAATAAATTTTTTCGCTCGGGACGGGAAGAGAACCACTGATTTTTGGTACGTGAAGTCAGATCTCTAGCTCTGTACCAAGGGAGAGAGCTAAATCATAATAGTAATGGTTAATAATTTACTTGAATTAAATTAATTTATTTAAATTAAATAAAAAAAAACTAAATTTTTCTTTTCTAGGCAAAAAACTTCCCCCTATATAATTGGTTATTTATGTCATTAAATCATTTAAAAATTTCTCTCTATTATTAAAGCTTCAAATATGTCAAGTATAAAACATTTCCACCTTCAATGTCAGCCCTATATTTTCATTGAAATGCCTTTTATGATGGTCAAAGTGATAGCATTGATTTTTTTATGTTTGATATTTAGAGGTATAATTAATATAAAATTGTTAATGGCAAATAGAAAAATTTATGAGGGTGTCACAAAGTGTCGGAACTGATATGTTTATGGTTAAAATTTTTTTAAATTAAACTATTTTTGGAACTACTAGAATAAAAGAATGAAAAAATAGATGACACAAATAATGATCCTCTAGGAATGGAAAGGAGAAAACACAGATATTTGCGGATTGGTCAGATTCGGGGATATGACTTGTCAAATGTTTTACCATCTCTGCTTGATATCTCTGATTTATTTATCCCCTTATTTATTGGTAGTGTCATTTAATGACCTGTAATAATTAAATAAAGAATTTTATATTTTATTCACATATCGAGAGAGATTACGTTACTTCGTACGATTCAAATTTTGTCTAATTTCTGACAAGAGGATCCCAAGAAGTAATAATTTCATCAATGACTCATAAAGTGAAATTTTTTTTTTTTTTTTTTTTCAAAGTAAATTGTTCACAAAGATGAATTAGAATTTTGTATTCAGTTATTATTTCAAAAAGTTGATGAGATTCATTTTTTGTCTTTTAATCCTTGGAGGGGAAGATTTTAAATAAAATTAATTTTTTAATTAAAAAATTGTTTAATTTCTAATTTCTAGCTATTTTTTTTACAGAATGTTGGCTGCGAGAAAATGAATTCCTATGGCCAACAGCAGACCATCCTCAGCAGTCAAAAGCGATCATCCAAAAATGTTGAATTATTAAAAGCAAGCTGGGCTTATCAATATGAGCATTTTTTTGAGAACAGCACCCTTCACGGGGTGCGCTATATTAAAGAACCAGATCGGCCCTTTTGCGAAAGGTAAACACTTCTCATTTTATTTCAACTATTCCTACTAAAATTATTCTTTGAATTTTCTCCCCCATACCAAAAAATTTTTTTTTAGTCTTTTCAGGATCTTGGGCCATATAAGACTTTTAAACAATTCATGTATATTCTTTATGTACAATACAAATTATCCAAGCATATTTATTTACATCGAATGGTATCCAAATATTTAAATAGGACAGCCTAGGATTCAAACCCACCCCCTTTGGCTTTGAAGGTTATCAATATTGACAATGTCAGTATCTTTAACCTCTTTTTTAATTTTTTAAAAATATTGGCGTCATAGAAATGGAAGTTATTATTTTATTTTTCATTTTCTTTTTTTTTTTTGAACCCGAGTTATTAATAAATTATTTCATATGTTTTGGTAATAATCGGAGGGCATTTTGAAGACACTCGCGTAAATATGTTTTGGTCCAATCTGCCAATCAGAGTATAATTCGACATTTTAAAATAAATTTTTCTATCTTGGGTTTGAATTCGTTATTTATATTTTACAATCATCTAAAATTCTATAATAAATATTTAAGGCGATATAGAATTCTCCTTGTGTATTTATTTAATTAGGTTTCAGAATTGTTTTCGAAAATATTAAGTCGAATAATAAGTCGAAAACTACGAATCTCCTCTCCCAGATTTTTACTTAATCTACTAAATATCATGATTTTTGTATTGCTTTCGAACTTCTTTGCTTAATACTGATATAAGTTCGCTTCCCGACTCAAGAGAGAAAATTTATTTAAATTATACTATGGCTACCAATTGAATAAATTAAATAAATAAATAAATAAATGTTTTATACTATTTCTATACTTGTATTGTTTTTGTTTTACTAAACCTAATTACCTACTCTTTATAAACGACTTATTATCTACTACTATCATTAATTTCGAACATTTGTTTTATTATTATATTATTTGATTTTATAATTTTATATATTTATTATTATTATTATTATTATATAATGTAAAAGGTATGGCTTTATTGCTAATCCTCAATAAAAAAAAAAATTTAGGGAAGGACTCTAAAAGGCTCTAGATATTTAAAAAAACTATATATATATATATAGTTATACAATACCTGGTATATTCTCTACATCTCTTGAATTCTATGTTAATTGATGCTTGAGTCTCTTTGGATTTAATTGTTGTTTGTTATTTATTCTTTTTATAACCTTCTCTCTTTATTTTTCACATATATTCAATATATGATTCAATCAATCAATCATTTATTTATTTTTTTAGGTTTATGTGGTTCTGTTTCACAACGATTGGAGCTGTTGTTACTCTCATTATAATTGTCTCTCTATGGGATAAATTCCAAACTAATCCAACCATCACTGGATTGGATACCGATTTCCATAATTGGAACGTCATCTTTCCAGCACTTATGTTCTGCCCGGAAATCGTTTCCGATGATGAAGCCATAAATAGTATGGCGGCTCAGTGAGTTTGTCCTATTTATAATTATTTTTAATAAGTGAAGTCTGATATAGAATCTCTACAAAATATATTAGAGATACTACAAATTCTTATATATATTGTGCTATTAAATTTGTTTCATTTGTATAATATCTCTATTTAATAATATATGTGTACTCTTATACTCTAATTATACTCTTCGGAGGTGGTGGTTGGTTGGTGTATGCCGAAACGTCCCTAATAAAATTTTTTTTACAAATAGACGCTGCAAGACTTATTGTTTAGATATATATATATATATATCTTTCGAATATAGCCTGTATATTGAACTAAAATTAAGCTCTTTCTCTCAAAAAAATTGGAAACATTCCAAAATAAATTTGTATTGTTTTTGTTTAGTTTTGTTTTTTTGTTTTTTTAGGAGAGGAGAAAATGGAGAAAGATATAAAGAATTTTTGAATGCGTTGAGTAAAATTTCATTAAAAAATCTCAACGGTCTTACTGATTATCAAAATGACCATTTTATAGAAGAAACGGAAGACATCCTTCCTCTTTTGAATAAGGTGAGCCCTCGGTTAAAAAATTTTGGGGCACATGGATGGTCAGGGCGGGGCGCGCGAGGTTTCCACCCCAGCACTGCCTTGCTGCGAGCGCCCTATTCAAACCATTAATGGATATTACTTTCATTGCTTGCAACATTGACCGTCGCAAGCGCAACTAACAAGAGATCTTTCCCAAATAAAAGTTGATAAAAAACTTTTTTAAGTTCAGATAGCTTTATTAAAAAATTATGATTTGGGCAATATAATTAAGTAGAGCGTATATGTAGATATGTAGGTAAAAGAAATTAAATGGATATTTATTTTATAAATAAAGTTAAGGCAAAATTCAAAATTCAAATCACTTTTTTCTTTTTTTTTGGGAGAGGACGGCGCAGATTTCACAACTTGTCCAGGCCGTTAAAAACCCAAATTACGCTGCAGATCAAAATAATAAGTATAGTAGAATCTCGATATTATCTGGACCAATTGGGACTAGGTTCAACCGGATAATCAAAAATCTTGTTAATCAAATACTAATTAAAAAAAAAAAAAGAAAATATCTGATGAAGCCTCAAAGCCAGCTTTGGAGAAATCGCTAATTTTCGTTTGCTCTCCTTTTGGATAGGGCTAAAAAAAAGTTGGCTACTTCACATCCATTCCAATGTGGTCAGTCATTCAATGCGGTATTTTTATAACATTGTAATGTTAGAACAATTGAAAGAGGCCAGGAAGATGGGTGGCGTATCGTCGTAAGGTGTAAGTGAATATCCTGGGCTGAAAGTAGTTTTATTAAAATCAAGGGTGGACGGAAATATTAGAGCGAATTTTTAGAGATAAAGAATAAGTGCTTGCTTAGAGATAAAAACAATTAAATTAATCAATTAAAAAAAGGGTAAATTTCTATAATTTCTAATCAAAGCCCAAATTTTTGAGTGCGTTTCTTTCAAGAGAGGGTTAGGATTTGCCTGGCATGGAAAAGCCTTTTAATCCTTAAATTCCCTTCGAAATTTCTTCTTTATTTTGAGTCCCCATCTGTTGACAAAAAGAGAAACTATTAGGAGAATTATTCTATTATTGGAAAATAATAGTTTTTCTTTTTCCCAGGAGTTGGGGACACAAAATTAAGAAATATTTTTCCCCAGAACATTTGAGGTTAAGAAGATTTTACACCTGAAAAATTATATTAATCGTTTTTATACTACAATAGAATTCACCCCCTCCCTCCCAATACGAGTGGAGAAGTGTCCCTGCCTTCAAGCTTCGCCTAAATAGCTCCTCTTTAATAATATTAGCAATATCCCTCCAATAAATCGCAAAGTGTCATCGGGAGTACAAAGAAATGTAAAGGAGTTTGGAGTGTGGTTCATTAAAAAACAATACAAAACTCCCCAAAGGAGTACGATTGGTCACCTTATTGAAAATGCCATTGATAATATATAAATTATATAGATAGATATATTATTTCTATAATTATTTATAGCTCTGGGCTTTTAAATAAATAAAATAATACTAACTGCATCGCTCTTTCTTTACCTTTACTACAAATAAATCTTCAGCTATCTACCTCACCTAAATATAATTATTTATTGCTTTTGTAATATTTTATATTGTATTGTATTTTATGCAATTGACCCTTTTTTTATATTATTAATATTTTTTTTCCCTTTAGAGGTCTCCAAGATTTTCCTGAGCGACAAAAATTTATTTAAGTTCTATTGACCACCAATTAATTTAAATAAATAAGAATTTAAAAAATATAACCTTAGGGCATGAGGCATTCTTTGTCCTTCTGTCCTACTCTTATTTTCTTTGGATTTTATTAAATTATTTCCATTTTAGCTTTCTCTTGATATATCTCTAAATGAAAATGACCCTAAATGAATTTCTACCTTTGGTGGGAAAAAGCATTTGCATTTTCATTCACATTCATTCTTAGTTGAGGTTTTCCACTCTCCCTCTCTCCCGTAGACTATCACATAACGCCCATTTATCAATACAATAAAAATAAAATGGTGTTTTTTCGTCTCTTCGGCATTTGAGGCCATTTATAAATATATTAAATATATTTTAGTTACGATACTTGTAATCCAGGCATATGAATTAACATCATTTGGCATCATTGATTTAAATAAATTTTCATCGGACTGCTTGGGATTTGAACCAACAGCTCTTGGCTTTATCAATATTGACTGTCAATATCTTTAATCTCTCGGCCATCGGGGGGGGGGGGGGGGGGGGGGGGAAAATGGGTTAAAAAATAAAAAAAAAATTGGAAGTATATGGGGGGGTTGGGTGT
>JAAAKE020094833.1:0-19788 GCA_010014785.2 Anisolabis maritima | reverse complement strand
GACCCCGAAAACAAAAACAAACCACCTCCACCATCACTTCCTAACATAAAACTTTTGAAAATGGCTCCAAAAGGAGAGCCGAAACGTCGAGTTAATCTCAACAATCAACGCGGACCAATCCGGGAAAACATTATTCCACATATATATATATATATATATATATATATTGGTATTTTCCTAACAAAATAAATGCCGGGGTGGCAAGCATAAAAAAATTTAGAAATTCAGGGTGTCTATTCATCCTAGTTACCTCGTTACTATTATCTTCCACTGTAAGAGTAAGGGTGGTTTGAATATATAACTAAAGTATTATTTGCATGCCTTAGTGGGATGAAAAAAGTACCAGAATGTCATTCCGCAGCTTATGCGGAAGAATCTAAAATATTCGCTAATGAAATAATTTTTCACATCAGTAGTATTTTTTGAAATTAACCCAGAAAACGAAAATGGCCTGTTTCTTCATATATTTTACAGCGAATTTGTGTAATTGTGTATTTCATGAATTAGGCGATTTTTTGCCGAATTCTTGAAATAAGCAAGATCCTATCTAAGGACCCAATTTCTACTTTATCGAAAATGCGTGGACCTCTACCCATATAGACGCCTGTAAGTTATTTTAAATATTTTTTTTTTAATATAAGGAGACCTAAATAAATTTTATCTAGCTGAATCCTTCACTCTCCTGTATTCTCTAGTTTTCAGAGGTTCCAGTTCGTTTAGTAAAAAATAATATATTTAAATAATGAATAAACTGACCTCTACTCGACAGTGGTAACGTTAGTTTTAAATAATGTATCTTGAGCATTGCTTATTTCACGAATTAGGCAAGTACCAATTTCACTACTAGGCATAAGTTGCTTATTTCACGAATTCGGCAAAAAAATTGCCTTCATGAAATAGGCAATTACATTAATTCGGCGTAACATACAAAAAATTTTTTATTTTTAATTTATTAAAATAATGACAAGAGAAAGTTTCTATGAAAGAAATTAATTAATTACAAGGAAAAGATATCTTTTACATTGACCTAACCAATTCCATTAGTTAACTAAATAACTCAAAAATATATACCATCATTTTTATCCCAAGGATATAAATAAAGGCCGAATGTAGTTAAAGATGCTTCAAGAGTATTTATTATAGTCCGAGAGGCACAATAACGCCAAAACCAAGAAGTAGATACAGTAAATGCGGCCCAATAGCCTCTAAAATTTGTCATTTCTCTGAACCAGAGTAAAAAGACATAATCACTGGCTGCGCTTATCAAACCTTGCAAAATTCTCGGAATTAGCGTCTGAAAAATAAATTTATTATTAGTTTGCATTAAATTTAAATGTTTAGCTATAATAATCACCTGTGATGGAATTCACTCAATTCAAGCTAAGACTAAGAGTTATGGTAAAAATGGCCCATATCTAGCAATGTCACATTTATTTATATACCGTATATATATAAACGCCAAAACCAAGAAGTAGATACAGTAAATGCGGCCCAATATATAAGGGTGGTTCTTACTTTACTGTATATCTGTATATTGGTGAAAAAATTTCATTTTTCTTTATATCTTGATCCCTAGATTGATTCATTTTCACAAAAAAATGATAGCTGTAAAATTTGAGTCTCTTCAGAAAAGGGAGGATTTAAATAGAATAGGCTAAGCGGGAGGCCCTCTAGTATTTTTATTTTCTTTTGCTTTAAAATATTTATTTTTATATTTATAATTTTTTTATTTAAATCATAAGTTCACGTAAGTCAGAAAAAATATTTTGTTTTTATAATAATATATGGTACAGGAGATTTGTTATTGTTAAACAAACAAAGACAGATATTGTTAGTATTATTTTTTTTTTATTTAAGTCATTTTATGCATCTGAGGGCATTTAGACTCTGTCCATATTTATTTCAATTAATTGGTAGCCAATATAATTTAAATAAATTTTATCTCTTTGGAAGCAAACCAGTGACCCTTGGAAAATGAGCGAGACTTCTACTTCTGCTCCAAGGGACAGGGGCTGGTAGTTTACTATGCTAATTTTGAGATGGAAATTGGTGATCAAATCAAAAACTGCTCTCAAAGTTATAGCAAAAAAAAATCTATGCGTTTGCTATCCTTTGAAGTGGGAAGAACCACTAAACCATATGTACTGACAACACCATCGGTAAAAGACCAGTGCTTCACTCCTAACTTTTTTATTTTCAGGAATTATGAATCATGGATGTCTAATGTCACATATTGTTTGAAGATAACTTTTTGTATATTAATTTTGAAATTAATTTAATATTAATTTTAGGGAAAGGAAAGCCCTATACGAAATTTGAATTCTAAAAGATATATATATATATATATATATATATATATATATATATATATATCCCTATGAATACGAAAACGGCAACTTTCATTAAACCTATGTTTTTTTTTGTATCAAATTATATCAAGTAAAAATTATTTTTAAAGAATTCTGCATTTAATTATGTTGTTAAAATTTAATTTAATTAATACTATATGTAAATGTCCTATTGCTTAAATTGCCGACCCCCTTAGGGCTAGAATTTTAAAACTTGGCAGAAATATTTTCCTTTATTGTACATTTATTCTTTTATAATTTGGTGAGAATTGGATCACTAATATTAGAGATTTGGGCTTTTTTATGAATTTCCTTTATAAAATATACTCAGAATGAGAGGCTGTTTTTACATGTTCATAGATATTGACTAAATGAAAGTATTGTTTTAATTTTTAATATTACTATCGCTATGATAGTAATTGGCCAGGAATTGAAACACACCTCTCGGAATTTGCAAAACAAAAATTAGCAATATCGTTGACGATTTTTTAATTTTGAATTACAAAATAATTGATTACTTTATAAATAAATTTAGAATATAATTTTTTAATCACTTAACAAAATTCTTGTTTTCTGATTTTTTCTTACCAAAGTGGTTGCGTTATCCAAACCTAAAAGCTCTAGAATTTTAAATAAAGAAGCAAAAATAATTGGATGAATGGAGCTCCGAATTTTTTTTTTAGTCCATTCCCAAGTCAAATGCCCGTAACTGGAAAATGGAAATTAAATCTTATTTTAAGACAGGCTTTTGTCTGTTTATAATAATTTGACATATTTACCCAAAGATATAATTATGAGCGACTTCTAACGATTGCCAATATTCATCTGGTACGAAATAAGTATCAAAAAGTACAGCAGAGAGTAAAGAAATAGAAATAAATAGCAGAAGTATTTTGTCCATTTTTTTGAATTAAATCTTCTCTGAAAAAAACCTAAACATGAGAATTAACCTTTTTTGAGCTCGTTTTAAAACAAAATTCTAGAAAGAAATTCAATTAAATATCGTAATAAGGGAACTTTACAAAGGACGCTAAATTTATTTATAAATTTCATTGAAAAAAAAAGTTCTACTTTGAGGTACACCTAGTCAATTTCAGATTAAAAACAGCCGATCTAATTAATTGCCGAGCTTTTAATTGAAGTGATAATTATTGGGTTATGGAATTTTTATTAATTAATATTTACAATTTTATTTTTGAATAAGATTTTTGAAAATTACAAACTAAGATTTAAATTTATTTGCATATCAAATGAATGTTTATTTGATGCTGATTTGGGAGGGAAATTCAAATCGAGAAAAAATTTATTGTTAGGATCTCATAATACTAAAATGAAATATGGTTAAAATAATTTTAAGGAATAGTGAAAAAATGCATATATAGCAATATTTTTCAAGAAGGTCCCATTTTATAAATTTCATATTTTGGTCCCAGGAGGGAATAGCAAAAAAATCATTTATTTTTCGTTTTTATTAAAAGTTGTTGAATAAATGTGATAATTTTAAATAATATGACAATGAAAAAAATCTCAACACCCCCTTTTGCTTTGATCCCAAATGGCTTCGACTTAAAAACGGGTCTAACAAATTATATACCGGCATGTAGGAAATGAGTTAATATTAGTTTTATTTATATTTTTCATATTTAGCTTTTTAAGTTATACATTTTGTGAAGTGAATAAAAAGCTATATAATTCGTGAATTGTATAATTTCACAATCTGGGTTAACATATGTATATTCTTTGGAAAATCTAAGACTTTCACCCCACAGTCGCAGAGTGAAAAAAATAAATAAGAAAAAATAAAGGAAACAAATATTTATTTATATACTTATATACCATATAATTTAATAAATACGAATATAAAATTGAAAATGATAATGGAAAAACATTTTATTTATTTGGTAGATGATATACCATTTTCAGTGGCACATCAGAAATTCTATTTACTTTTTGACAAGACTAAAGCATCTTAGAATGTAAATGCGTTATAAATTTTTAAAAATATTTAGATTCTAAACATCTAACAATTATCCTTAAATGTCTTTTTTTCAGATTACAAAGCTTTAGGACATTTTCACACACACTAAGAAAGCTGGCACAGGAAAATTTGTTTTTGGCCCTCATTATAAGATATGTGTAAATAGACGTTATATCCTTGGAGTCTGAGAGACAGTGGCTGATTTAACGATGGGTGGACTGGGCAGCCCCCCGAAACCCATAAACTCGGAGAGTTTTAAGAATCCCAAGTCGATTTTAAAATATACTCTAATTGATTTGCATAATGGTTTTATAAATTAAAAAAATAAAACTTAAAATATAGTCATTTCGAAAATAAAATGTACTAATCGCTACGAGATTAAAAATTAAACAAATATTTTGCCAGCACCAACTGTGTGTGGAAATAATGAAACCGACAAGTTGGTGATTTCAACGCCAGCTGTATGCATTTGCGAGACCAGTATAAATGGTCAATTTATATATTTATTTATTTATTTATTTCATACAGTGGGAGATCGGTAAACGAACATAATCCGTTCAAAGACGATGTTCATTAACTGGTCATAGATTTACAATAAATATATTTTTCTGATCTTTTGTGATGTAGGTACAGTTCAGCCTGCGATTCTTCTTGAGTTTGTTCTGTAAGGTGTTCGTTGTCCCAGCATAAAAGTCTTTTGCAGGAATTTGTTAGCAGCCCGAATATGTGTTAACCGATCACCCACTGTATTGCATCCGGCGCTTGCTCCAGTCCCGCCATATGGGAAAAAAACCTTACAATTATGAACACATTTATATTGTTTATTAAAAATATTAAATATGAAGAAATGGTTGGTCTTCATATATATATATTAAATATTAAATTCATTCATGAATATTGCTTATTTTATTAAATAAATAATTTTGATTTTTAATATAAACACTTATTTAAGTAATATTATTAACACAACCTTTTTAAAAAAATATATTAAGGTATATTTAGTGTAATGAAAATAATTAATAAAAAGAATGAAAGTGAAAAAGGAGCTTAAATACAATAATAATTTAATAAAAATTATAGTAAAGCTAGAGGTTTATAAAGGTGAAAATTTAAAATTTCCATTTAAATATATGTATATACATATAGCTATACTATAATTTGCAATTGTAAGGTTATATACACAAATAAGGTAATTAGACTGAGCTCATTTGATTTACATGTCCTATCTAAATAAGTAATTAATGATTAGTATAAAGTTGCATTAATTTGAGAAAGGGGTATTTTGATTTATTCAAAATACTTAAAAGTATTTAAAACAAAGATACAATGTGTTAATAATGTTTGTGGAATTTTTCATTAACTAGTTTGACACGTCAAACCTAATTGTTAATTCTATTACTATCGAGTTATAAAGTACTCTCATAAAACAGGCACAAATGGCCTAAGTGCTAATGGGAAGGTCGATCTATTAAATAAACCCATCTTACTATACTCTTAAAAAGTCAATGAAAATAATATAGATGAAAGTGGAGCACTGTGAGAAATAAAAATTCAAATGGCTGTAAAATCATTAATATAATACCTAGGATTCTCCTATTAGGTCTATATCTTAAAGTTATAAATATATTTTAAATCCACACTAAGATAGTTGATAAGTGTGACCCATTTTTAAAATATTGCCAAATATCTAAAATTTTGAAAATATATCAAAGTGCCCCACTATTGGAGAATGATGAGACACTGAACAAAGAGACGCATTAACTTATTTTTTAATTATTTCAAGTATTTAATAGGTAATTAAATATGACAACACAATAAAATGGTATCTATAATACAAAGAAAATTGTTTTAGTTCATTAACTTTTTTAAATAAAATTGTGATATAACCTTAAAATTAAAATGAAAAATTTGTCAAAAACTATTATATTTTAATAAAATACAAATGAAAATAGATTTAAAAATAAAACATATGTTTAGAAATTAGTATTCTATACTTCAAAAAACAAAATACTGACGTTTGAAAATTGAGTTTTGTCTTTTTCTTAAGATTTAATTTAAATTACAATGACTGAAATTATTATTTTCTACTACTGGAAACTAGAAATATCATCAACCCTAGGATAAGCAAAAGTACAATGTGTTTTCTATTTCTTAACATTTGGATAAAGTTCCAAATTTACGAGGTAGTCATTTTTTTTTGTTTTTAAAAATAATCGTATATATACTGATTAATAGTAAAATTAATAATATAAACTCTTATTTCAGATCCTTAAGCATTTGTACATATATTTTATTTTCAATGAATGCATTCTATCACATCATAAAATGGGTGGAGATAAGCAGAATCGCCCAAGGGCCACCAGATGTGTGCGATAGTATGTGTATGTGTCATAATAAATAAAATCAATAAAAATAGCGTCTCAAAGTGCCCCATCAGCATTTTTTAACATAATATAAATGATAATTTAAATAAACAATTCCCAACAAATTCAACCTATTGTAATATAATAAAAATACAATCTCGTACTTTCTAAACAATATATTGTCTTATAGTCTCTTGGGGCGTTTTGAAAACCACTACCTTTTTCAAACATATCCCTATTATTATGTCTATTGTAATTAATTTATACTAATTTGTTGATTAATTAATTAATTGAATTATCTTTGAATCTTCTATAGAACTCTAAGAAGGCAATAAAGGGGGAAATATTCTAGGTGGTTAATCTTTTTACATGTGAAAGAAAGTACCTATGATAAAATTACTAACATAAAACTCTAAATTCTACCAAATATTATATTGCTTCATTGTAACCCCCGTCTCAAAGTGCTCCACTCTCCTTTATATCTAATTTTATTATGAGCAACCGTTTTTTATTAATGCAATACTTGGAACGGCATTAAAGCGGTCCGTAATAGCAGAGGGGTTATCTAAATACAAAGTCATCGAATGATATGGCAAGTTTTTCTGTAGCCCTGAGCTCTGTTTTAATCTACAGAGATGTCAAAAATAATAAGTGATACAAGTAATTATAAATGAAATTAATTTATAATTATGGTAAGTTGCAAAAAAAACCAACATCTCAAAATCTTATTGCAAAATAAGGAAAACTAAGTTGTATTCCTACAAGTGACAGTGCCGTTAAGGGTGGGACAGACGGGATTATAGCCCTAAGGCAAGGGTGGCATTTAATTGAAAAATTCAATTAAATATTCTAAATCATGATTTAATAAATGATGAGAAATTAGAAACTTTTTTTTTAAATTAATTAACTTTGTAGTCTTACTTTTCATTTAAGTAAATATTTATTATTGAATCATATCGAATACATATCAAAAGTTGTATAGTTCTTTAGAAATTACTAAAAGTAGGTGTCAATTTTATAGGTATATTTTAGAAATCAATGAAATTATTTTTTTTAAGTAGGAGTTAAAATTGATTTTTTTTACAAAAGGTAAAAATTTCCGAATCAACTAATCATCGAAAATTTGAGTCTTTTGTTTATTAAAATTATAAGATTTTTAATCGATTATTTTTTCTTTTTTTTTTATTTAATATATATATATTTATTACATTTTATTAAATATAAAATTAAGCTCACGGTGAAGCAAGACATCACAGAGGAGCTTTTCATTTTATTAAGTTATTCTTTTTTAATTTTAATATCACAAGTTATTTTTCATTTTTATTCATCTAAGACAAGGAATTGCAACCTTTTTAGTGCTAAGGGTCTTAAATGTTCAATTCAGTATTCAAAATAAGCAGCATAAGTAGTTAAGGAGTAAAATTCAGAATAAATTTTTTGAGTCAAATGCTGTAAAATTTCTACTTTTTTTAATGTGAACAATAGGCGACCAATAATCTATAGATTTTGATGAAAATAAAAATATCTTTTTAAAGTGGTTGAATGTTGTGTCCACTAGTAGAGTTTGCACTCACTGTTGAAAGTAAAAAAAAATTTTTACCCTAAAAACAAAACTATAAATTCATTTCAAACTTTGTAATAAGCTGCTATTTACATAATCTCTAGTCATTTATGAAATCACAGAAATGAAACCGGCGAGCCACAGGTAGCCTGGTTGCTTAATCCTGATCCAAGATAAATTTTTTCTAAATTTTTTACAAACACATATTTCGAGTACAAAGTTAAGTGGATCGGATATTCTATCTGTTAAAATTTTTAAAAGTTAGTAGGAGTTGAGTGACTACTTAGTCATTATCAACTATGTGGGATTTAAGCAGAATGACAAACTAATTATTTTATGCTAGAAATATATAAAAAAAATGGTATTTTAAATACCCAAAAACTTTAAAAAATTTGTTTGTACTTTTTAATTATGAGAAGGAACCACTATGTTAGTGATTCAGTTTATGATTTAACTTATCTGCCAGATAATCAGACAGTCTTCCGCAAGGTAAGGGAAAGAGTTTATTTGGATTCATTACAACTACAACTCTTTCATTATCTTTGTCATTTATACCTGAAAAAAAAACAACAATATATAACAATAATAAAATAAAACAATTTACTTAAGATAGTAATAAAGAATAACAAGACGTTTTTACATACTATTTGAGAGAAGATGATAATATTGAGAGATTGCATGGAGAAGTAGTCTTTGAAAACTACTAAGTGAAGGAACGAATAATGGCTCCTTTGGATGCACATTAAAATGATGTGTTACACGAATTTCTAACATTTCAATCATTCCCTGAAAAGAAAAATGAATCTACAAATTCATCTCAAAATAGTAAACTCAATTAGAATTCTTTTAATCATTCTTAAAGCCCTATCATACCCTCATATGAATAATTTTGGTACCTCTACTGGTTTATACTTCGTACCATACCAAAGTAATTTAGAATTATTAGGATTTATTAAAGGAATTCTAAAAGTAAGTTTCTATATGGGAAGATATTATGAATTTATTTACTAACAATTGGGACGTGATTTTTATTGAGAGTTGTTCTCAATCCATTTTTAATACTTTTAAAGGCTTGGTCAGGAGTTAAGGTCGCAAGTGTTATCAGAGATTTTGTTAATGAACGTTTAACATTTTTACACGAATGGATATCTATTTGATGATTTTCACAATTTAAAATAAAATTGCTCCATAACTGAAAGAGAAAGAAAGAAATTCAATTAATTCTTTAAATTACTTAAATATTTCATTCAGAACTTGCTTCATTATTTATAATTTGTGAAAATACGGAAGCACGGTATGGAATATAATCTTCTATTGTCACTTCCTCTAATTCTTCCTCTTCAACTAAAGTCATAAGTTCTACAAATAAAACAAAAAATGAATAAATATATTTTTAAAAAAATGAAATGTTTTTGAAAATATTTTAGAATATAATTTTTTTTGAACAAAATAAGTAATACGTTAAAAATTTAGAAAAATCTCGACTTAAAGTAAAAGATAAGAAAATGAAAAAATAATTATATAAATCAAATATATGTATATGAATTAGGTTGGAGGGAAAGTTCTGTCGTGTTTTAAAGAAAACATTTGAATCCATTTATAAAAATATATGTTTAATATTATTCAATGATATAATTTCCATTATTTGTAACAACTTGTTGCCATCTTTCAGGTAACCTGTCAATTCGTGTTTTGTAAAAGTTCCCGTCCTTGGAGTGACAATTACCAGCAACTGACTTAGAAACACTTTCGAAAGAATTACATTTTTTTCCTGTTAGATAATTTTGCAGAGATCTGAATAGGTAGCAATTAGATAGTGCAATGTCAGGTGAATATGGTGGTTGACTAAGAACTTCCCATCCCAACGCATTAAGTTTTTGTTGTGTTACCATTGCGGTATATGGTCCAGCATTATCATGGTGGAACACAATTCCTTTTCTGGACGCTAATGCTGGCCTTTTTTCTTTGATAGCTGCATGCATTTTATCAAGCTGGTTACAGTACACATTCGCATTGACATTTTCTTGTTTCAGCAACTCGTAATATACTGGACCTTTTCTTTTTCCCACCACAAACAGAGCAGTACTTTTTCTTGTTGAATATTTGCTTTCGCAAGAGTTGCTGATGATGTTGCAGGTTTGCAGTAAGCTTTTCTTCTCTTAATATTCTCGTACAGAATCCACTTTTCATCTCCGTTAATCAACTTGTCCAAAAACGGTTCCACATTGAGTCTAATTAGGTGTGATGAACATATTCTTATACGATCAGACAAATTCTTTTCAGTCAATTCGTATGAGACCCAAAGGCTTTGCTTTAAGACAAACCCAAGAGATTTAATGTGGTCTCCAATAGTTGTATGATGGATGCTGAACTTAACTGCAATTTCTCTAGTTGTTAAATGTGGATTATTCTCCAACAATGACCGCAAAACTTCATTATCGATCTTGGACGGATGTCCAGATCGATTACCTTCTTTGACGCTCAGAACGAAATTTACTAAACCATCTTTGACCGGTACGAACATTTACAACATCTCTTCCAAATACTGCACATAAATTTTCATATACAACATATACATGTGCGTTGCTTCCTCTCTGGAACTCATACAAAATACAATGTCGTAAATGAACTTTATCCACTAACATCTTCTTCACTCTAAATATCACAAGTAACTGATGAACGGTATAAAAGTACTCATTTTATATTACACATCAGGTAAAAAAACAAATAAAATTCCCTATGACCCACTAGCAACATGAGCTTTTGATTTACAAGCAAAATTAACTGCTTATTTAAAATACAATTTTCCCTCCAACCTAATATTAACTAGTCTTACTCAGGGGAACCCCTCTTCCTCTTCCAAGAAATCAAGTTTACTTTATATATATATATATATACATAAATAAATGATATAACAATTTAAATATGAAAATATTAAATGAATTAAATTAAAAGTGAAAATTTAAAAAAATCTAATATCTAATATCCAAAATTATAGTATATATCCAAAATAAGATAACACTAGACAACGAAAAAAGTCTTTAAATTTGTTTTTTTAATGAAAGTTGCCAAATTGTGCTAATTTTGGGTCGACAAAAAAACGAATCTGATAGAAGTTTTTTCTTAGCTCTAGTTTCAGAGAGACACCTTGTTCTTCTATATATTATAGTCAAAAGCAAAAAAGCAATAACGTTATAATAAATTACGCAACGTAAAATAAATTAATTTTAATTCAATCAATCATAACCAACACAAAATAAAACAAGTAAAAGGACAAAAACAGAAGAATTGAAATTATTATCTGAAATACAAAAATAGTGTCCTAATGGTTTTCTTTTCTTTTAATTCTCCCTTATAGAGCCTCTCAGTAATAGTCTGCAGGCATGGCACAGCTCCTTTCTAGTAACCCCTATACAATCACACCTTTTGGAACCTAGAACCTGTTTTGATTTTTTGCTAGTTTCAGGTTAAATTAAATCACTTAGCTTAGCTTGGGTAAGTCTGTGTGAGTTACTCAGTGATACAAGTGAAAAATAGAAATAATGAAATGTCGGTCTCATAGTATGTGTATGATGTCGCCTCCGTAGTGTCTTTGTTTTCATCTGAGTACAGATTAAACTCCTTAAGAATGTTAAGTATATAGGTATCATGTGATTCTGGTTGGATGACTGAAGGAATGTTTGGATTTGTTGTTTGTATATTTTGATAATAAAATAAGAAGGCAGATTGCAGCAAAAAGAAATTGTTGGATGCCAAAAGTTGAAAGGAGACGTTTCAGACAAAATTTATTATTCCATCTTCAGTCACTTATTTGCTGTCTGTAATTGCGAATAAGTGAACTAAAAATTTTTGACCGAAAGGTCTCTGTTCGGCTTTTGGTATCCAAGGGCTTTTTTTACGTTTTTCTGCAATCGGTCTTCTCTTTCTTTTATCAGACCAATAGCAACTAGCTACTAATCAATCAACTTTATATACTATATATACTTTGTTTTATTAGGAGTTAACATGCTGAAATAACAGTTATCTATTTGATTTGTGGGCTCTTTCTAAACCAGGCATGGCCAACTATTTTTGCCCCCGGGCCGAATTGGAAAAAAAAATATTTTCACGGGCCGGACGAAATATTAAAATTGAAAAATGTTAACAAAACACTTATTTCTTTAAGTAAATAAAATTTTATTATGAAATTTGTTTATGAATATTTGTAAGTAAATCAATACAACAAATTAACATAATAACTAATGCGACGTGTTGAGGCGGTTTGCATCGCTTATTAATTTTTTAATATCTGGTTCTATACTTGTAGTAGCTATTCTTAACACAGCCTCCAAATATAAATCATTCAATCTTGATCTTGTTGTACTTTTATTTAGATTCATTGAAGAAAACAAATATTCATTCGATTAATTACTATAAGTTAAATTCTAATATTGAAAAATTGTTCGCGGGCCACATAAATTCATTGCGCGGGCCGTATGTTGGCCATGCCTGCTCTAAACCATAGGAATGCCAAAGGTCGTTGAACGACTGTTTTTTTATCCATCCACGAAGATTCAAGAACAAGAATTGCAGCAAAAGTAAGGTGGTGCTAACTCTTTAAAATGGTGGAAGACTTATCTGGAATTAATTGGGGGTCTCTCAGCGGCAAATACCACAATTACTCACATAACAAAAATTGTCAGATTTATTTAAGCATTTACGTAGCATCCTGACTTTTCAATTTAAGTATAATCACAAAAAACATGGCTTTGCAGCTAATTTTTCTTTTATTTGATGTTCCTCCCAGGCTAACATTTCGTTCTTCAGTCTAGGCGGCTGGCGAGAAATGTGATAATATTAAAGCATTTTCCAGGCACGAAGATATTTCAGATTTATAATCACAAAATATTCCTTCAAATTATGAAATCAACAACAAAAAAGAATAAAGGATCTATAGTTCTGGGTAGCGAGCGGGATATTTCCCGCTTAAGGATGGAGAGCGACTCTTCCCTCACGAGCTCAAGATGGTAGATGTAAATTGGCCGCATGTGATACCACCATTTGGCTAATGGGCCCCATAAGAATGTTGAAGTGGTACTTAGTATCACGGATCTATGCTTCTGGTATGTTATTTATACCATAGTTACATGGGTCTTGTCTGGAATTCCGGTTCTTTTGCTCTCCTGTCACTTTTCTTTAATCCTTCTCTCTCTTTCTACTTTCAACTGATTTTGCACCTCTTCTTCTTCTGCTCTATTAATGAACCCCTCGCAAAAATAATTATCTTGATGGAATCAGAGAGAATATAATACTACGGAGTTAAACTAGCCTCCTGTTCAGATCTCCGGGTAGAGGCTATTCCGCTGGTTCTTTGAGGAAAATGATTGCATTACTTCACAATTCAATTCACAAACATCCGTGGACTGAATTCCAACCTAAATGTCGTTCACCATCATCTCAAACGTACTAAAACTCATCCTTGTCCTTGTAGAATCCCCAATCTCAGAAATGAATTCTGGGTCCCCTCACCTAAACTGTCCGAACTATGTCCTGCATAATCGTTTTCGGCACAAAGGCAGCATTTGCGCATACATACGAGCCGACGTACCTTGCAAGAGAATGTTGGAATTTGAGGCCGACGAATTCAACATTTTATGGCTCAAAACTTATGCTAACTCGCCTGGTCATTTTATTTGCTCTATATATCGCTCTCCAAATGATACCAATTTCACTAATCTCTTCAATCATCCCACAGAATGTGTCAACTCCATCCAAACCAACTACCCGTCCCATAAAATTTCCTTTTTGGGAGATTTCAATGTCCATTATAAGAATTGGTTGAAATTTTCAGGGACCACAGATGCTGCAGGAAGGGCAGTAAAAATTTTTGTGACTCTTGTGACCTCACCCAAGTCATTGGTAAACCCACCCGAATTCCAGACAATCATGCTCACTCCTTATCTCCTCGACTTACTCATTATTTCCAATCCACTCTCTTACATTTCCAAAGTAACCTCTCCCCTAGGCACTTCTGGCCACTGCCTTGTTACCCTAATATCCAAATCATACACTACAAATACACTAAAACATATCCCCCCCCCGATGAATTTGGCATTTCCGCTCCGCCCAATGGGACGAACTTCGTATCGTGTATTCATCATTCCCTTGGAGTGATTACTGTTTCCAAAATAAGGATGCTTCACAGGATGCTCATTGTATCATCATGGGAATGGAATTATTCATACCCTTCAAAATCTTCCAGAAGGGAAGCAATTCAAAACCCTGGTTTACTGCCAAATGTGAAAAGGACATTCGTGCCAAAAACAAAGCCTACACCAAATGGAAACAACACCAAAATCGATCTGAGTTCGATAGCTTCCCTAAGGAATATCTGTCAAAAAACAATCAATTTGGCGAAGAGGGCATTCGATCAAAAGAAATGCTACCAACTGGCATCCTGTCCAAATGGAAGTGGTCAATTCTAGTCCCTTGCCAAGGCTGTTGGCCGTAACTGCCTCGTCTTCATTTCCCCCCCTGAATTTTCCCGTTGGAAAAGTAGCTACAACTTCATTCGAAAAGGCCCAAGCCTTTGCGTCTCTCTTCGCGTCTAATTCCACTATCGATGAAAAAGCCAAGGATTGCGAACCTCCGACCCATAGTTCTAGAAGTAGTTCCATGGAAAAATCCAGTTTAGACCTTAACAAATCAAAAAAATCATTATGGAATTGGCGATAGATAAATCTGCGGGGCTTGATGGTATTCCACCTATTGTAATCAAAAAATGTTCTTCCGAACTAAGTCCAATCTTATATCGGCTGGTCACACTCTCATTCGTCACGGGAGTTTTTCCAAAACCATGGAAACTAGCAAAGGTACAGCCTATTCCCAGAAAAAAAAAGATTCTTCTTTGCCTAATAACTATCGCCCAATAGCCTTAACGAAACGAAATGAATCGAAAATTATGGAAAAGACCTTGAACCTCCAATCTTGACTCACTTGGAGCAGTGCGGCCTTCTAAATGATAGGCAATATGGTTTCAGAAAAAGTCGCTCAACTGGTGACATTTTAGGCTATGTAACTCACCTCTGGAACAAAGCCTTGGAGGAAAAAGATGATACCTTTGCGGTTGCACTTGACATCTCGAAGGCTTTTGACCAGATATGGCATAAAAACCTATATTCTAAACTACCAACATTTGGCCTCTCTACTAATTTTTGTATAAGGATTAGAAGCTTCCTAACTGATCGAAAGATCTCAGTTGTTATCGATGGAGTTACTTCTGATCCTCATATTATCAATGCTGGGGTCCCCCAAGGTTTTCTCCTACCCCCTCTTTCTTATGAATATCAATGATCAATCATTACAGTGACCTCCATTCACTGTTTTGCCGACGATAGTATTCAGCACTCAATTAGATCGAGAGGAATTTTCTCTACTATCAGCCGCCATACTCTATTCTAAAATCTCCAATCTTTCAAATTTAATCTCAACAAGCACCTTTTAAAGTCCCCACTCTCTCTTTCTCCTGTTATTCCTGGTTTCATATGACTACTGGTCATTATAGTTCCGTTGGACCTTATGCTTCCATATCCAAAAAAAAAAAAAGTGACTCCTCATTTGTCAACCCCATATTTGTTTTAGGTATTACCGTAGTATTCGTTAGGAGGATCATACGCTTCATTGAGTAAAAGATCATAAATGAGCTATATCTAGAAAATAAGATCTAAGTCTTTTAAACGTTGACCAGTGTAATTTGTCCTGATTTTTAAAAATATATATTAAATTAAAACAGAGCTTTATTTTAAATTTTATTCCAACTAGTTTTATTTTTATATATTTATTGTTATTTGCCCCCTTCTCTAGTTATTTTTGGTATATGTATAATAAATTTCTCTCTCTTAAGAAATAATAAGTTTATACTCCCACGGGGGATGTTATATTTTCATTTAAATAAGGTAGATGCACCAGTGTCTGATCATCTAACAACTTTTTTTCTTTAATTTTTAATTTTTTAAGAAGGAAAATATTCTACAAAGCTAAGTAATATGTCATTGAAAAGCAAATTTAATTCTTTATTTAAGGTAATTTTTAAAAATCGAATTTGCTTAAGAGTATCAAGAGAAATATATTTTTTTAAATGGTGATCTTGAACCTGTACTTGACATATTTTCTTCCTGTCCCTAGCCCTGACCACTTTTGTTCCAGTGCCTGACCATATGTAAAAATAATTAATGTACTATTTACTTTTGAGATTTTTTTTGCCACATTACATAATTTTGCTGTTCCTGCTGAAAATTCCAGGTAACCATGCTTTTCTGTTGGTAAAGAGCAAAAAATATGGTATAAGTACTGAATTCAATAATTACACACATTTATTTATGAATAAGTACAAAATATTCAATACAGCAAAACATTTTTAAAAAATGTTATTTTCTATGAAGGAAGATAGAGAAAAAAACCAGGTGCTTTCAGTTCAACAAACAAACTTTAATGCAAATATTTCGAATTGCCTACAATTCCTGCAGATCTATTTAACAATTAAAATTTACAAAAGGCAAATATAGCAAATAGTAACATTATTAGTTCTATAGGAAATGTTACTTAAAAATTTTTTATATGGACTATTGTCTTAATTAATAAAATAAATTTGTAAGTAAAATTTCCTATAGAACTAATAATGTTACTATTTGCTATATTTGCCTTTTATACATTTTAATTGTTAAATAGATCTGAAGATAAATTGCTTATGTAATTCGAAATATAAATGCATTTAAGTTTGTTTAATGAACTGAAAGCAGCTGGTTTTTTTTTCACAATTTCCTTAATAATCAAAAAACACATCTAGGAACCCTCCAAATTATATTATTTCCTATATTTAAGAATTTCTTTAATTTTATAAGTTGTCCTTGATTTAGTTATAGAAGGTTGAAAAATTCGCTCCAAAACATTTTCTTTTTGAAACCATACTTCATCTTTTCTTTCTGGCCATCTACACTACTTGCCACTCAGAGACAAGTTGATATATTCATTGGACTCCAAAGAATTTCTTATTGCTATTGCCTGCCCAGGAAAATATTCTTCATATTCAACAAAAACATAATCCTTAATATGAAATGACGCAGCACTTACTTATCTCTTCACTTTCATGAAGAGATAATTCGTTGTCATATGGTCAGATAATGGAGCCAAGCCATGAAATATGTACTATTAACTGACCTCTACTCTCTGACACTGATTTTGAGATTATATGAATTACCACATTGGTAATACATAATTTAAAATGAGAGATGAGAATAATACCAAAGTATATACAATTAAAGTTCAAAATTAAAATATTTTTTTTAAAGAGCTTAACAAAATGATCAAATAAGGACGGAGCATAAATGGCCATAGATGTCGAAAAAGATTTAAAAAAAAAATGATCCTTACCGCTTACGCTTTTCTTCAAGACACGTATATAAAAGCAAGTGCACTGCAACCATTCAACATTAAGAATATCTGGTCATCATTAATTTTGCACTGTTACCAATTGCCTATTCACAATTTTCTATAGTATGTTTTAGTGTCTGAACTGAACAAAAATTCAGACTTGTATAAATATTGGAATATACATATTTACTGGTCAGCCATAGGCACATGGTCAGGCACTGGTGCATCTAACTTATATTATCAAATAAAAGATATAAACCATTTTCGATTCGGCGAGTTTTCTTTCGGCCAATTACTTTCCTTTGGACGTAAAATGTGGTAGGGACGGGACGGTGTCCTCGAATAAAGGGTTTTGGAATTGGAACAGGATGATGATCTTCTTCTCCCACCGTCTCAATTGAAGAGGCGATCTCATCATCACTTTGCGAGATCCTAAAATAAAACATAGCAAATAATATCTATTTATTATTTTTAGAATCGGGTGATATTTTTTTTTTAATTTCAAGCAAAAAAATCTTTTGTTAAAACAAGTTACATACTTCGTGATCTATTCATTAGGAAGGATAAATTCTTTAAAAAAGCGAATAAAATATATCCTGCAGGATGAACATCGCTATTTTTTTGGAATATATCCAAATTTTTATTTATTTATTAATATTAATATTAATATTTTAAATAAGAATTACAAGCTGAAAAATTTGAAAAATTATCAAATATGTATTTTGGTGTCTATAAATATCAAAATTTCTTAAGAATAAAAAATAACTAAAAATTAAAAAAAATTAAGCATCCAAAGCCTGAATTATTGTTGAACTTGCCTTCACATCCATTAAAATTACAAAATCTTCTTTCAACATTAAAAATTAAACCTATTTACTAATTACATATTTGTAAAAAAAATCACCCATTTGTTTTCAAATACACTAGGTATACATACTTTTTTTCTAACTTGAACACCATCTAAATTGTTATAAAATTTACTGATCCCCTCTACTTCAATGTCTCAAAAAATGTCTTTCGGCGCTCTTGTATACTATATTTTCCAAAAAAATCGTGTTTATCCCAAAAATTACAATTTTCGTCCGCTTATAATAAATATTTCAAATTTTTTTTTAAAAGAAAATAAATATTAAATTTAATAAAATATATTTGATATCATTTTGGAAATTTATTTGGTTAATTAAAAAATTAAATAATATTAAATTAAATAATTAAATAGTTTCCGAGACCTATTTCTTTGAAGATATTAATATTCAATATGTCTCGAGAATTTTTTTATAGTCATAATTTAGTTTATTATTTAGAATAAATTTTTTTTTTAAATATGGTGTGACGGCCGCACATCACACAACTTTTTCTTACCTAAAGGAAAATTGTGTTATGTCCTGTCAGATTTTTTGCGTCGGGTCCCCTAGATAGCCGTTTATTGCCAAATTAATCCATATTGTTAGAGTAGTTTAAGAGAAAATCGAAAAAACTAAGAGTACATCAGTAAAGTGCAAGCCAGGATGGAACCTAACTTAAATATAAAATTTCAGCCTCGTACGTTTTTTCAATTTTGAAAATCTTGTTCACAGACACACAGACCATTTTGGGAAACCCATTTTTCTTTTGCACTTAGGGAACCTCAAAATTTGCATTTCCGTTTAAATCTCGACATCGATTTTTTTTGAGTTCGCGATTTCATATATAGGTAAGAGAAAGTAAATTGTTTATAAAAATTTTCTATGAAAAAAAGTTTATAATTTGGATGTACAAAGTGAAAAAAATTTAATTTCATCATTCAAAAATATTTAATTAATTAAATAAAAAATAACTGTTAGAAAATTAAAAACTTTTAAAATAGTAAGATGTTGAGTATATATTTAACTATTTTATTTTAATAATTAAATATGTATCTAGATCATATTTAAAAAATTAGAGAAAAAATAAAAAAAAAAAACAATTACTTACTGCAAAGATTCTTCAGAATCAGAAGAGAAAAGACCAATATAAGAGATATGGTCTGTTTTTTTAATAACTCCCATTTTGTTGCTTTTTTTTCTTTATATGATAAAACAAATTCGAAAAAGGGTTTGGATAGAATTGATATTATGTAATAAATTAAATAAATTGTTTATGTATTGAGTG
>JAAAKE020094822.1:0-19795 GCA_010014785.2 Anisolabis maritima | reverse complement strand
CCTAATCGAGCCGCGATTCATTAATTGGTGGAGCGATTTACAGCGACAGATCTACTCTCCCTGAGAAACCCTCTGATAATGGAAACGGTGGTGCACCAGTTTACGGAACCACCCACCCCAGAATCGTTACGGTATATTATATAGAAAGAAATAATTATCTTGAAAGTAAGGCCCTCTTGAGCTTTATAACTACTAAATCTTTCCGCTGACTTTTGTATTCTTCAGGATCTGATATATTCAATTGAAGATTATTTTTGACGCAGAGCCCTCTATTATAGATGATTACAAAATATTAACTTTTTGCGAAGTAGAGGTTTTCATCTAAATTCACTTACATTCCTGGTCTTATTTATTATGAATTTTTTTATTTCGACCTAATTAAAAATTAATTTCCCTAAATTATGTTCAATTATCCACCTCGTATGCGAATGAAGAGAAATATACTCTTTTCCTTTTTTTTACTAAATAGTTGTTTGGTCGCTTGGGTTTTTAAGTATAAATAAAATCATTCAGATTTTTATTTGAGTTTGAGTTTTGGAAAACCCTCAGAATAATTAATTTCTAAGAGATATTTTTATAAATAAAATTCGACGAAAATTCTCTATCGATTGTGAACCATACAGTTTTAAAACCTCTATAGATTTTTTAAATTTATTCATAAAAGTTAATGATCCTAAAATACTATAATAATAGAAAAGTGAAATTAAATTCTAAAATGTTTTTTGTTTTTATAGTTTCGAAAGAATTTCATTAAATTTTTATTATATGAGGGTGGTCTGAAAAGTTTCCGACCTAACAAAGATACATCTTTTTTCTTCAAATTTATTTTTATTTTCTACATAGTCTCCTTGTAAGTCTACAAGTCTTCTAGCGATGCTCCCATCTCTTTAACCCGTCCATATGGTACTCGGCGTCTTTCTCTGCAAAATAATTGTTTACGAAGGTGATGGGTCGGAAACTTTTCAAAACACCCTTGAAAAACTCTCATCCCTTTATTATAGTACTTTAAAATAAAATATAATCCAACAAGACAACAATTATTTCAATTCCATTAGTAAACATATATATATATATAAAGTTAAAATTAAATATCGCCATATATATGGGAATGAATATTCAGAAATTTATATAAATTAAACGAGACACAAAGCAAAATAATCAAGTCAATATTTGAAAGAGATAAATTTAGAAAGAAAACTTTGTTGGATTTTCAGTTTTATTGACCCTCTTCAGTAGTAAGGTATTATAAGCATTATAATTTATAATTTTTGAGAATGAGATACAACACTAGAATTAGATTAATTATAATATGATATGATAAACTGTATTTATTTATACTTAAAAATATTTCGTGAGTATATTTTTGCTGGTGATCCAAGCCGCCTCTGGCACCCAGGAGTCGAACCCAGGATCCGAGGCATTGGTGTGCTACTTTGCATCATCCCACCAGACGCTCGACCTCACCATCAAAATTCACTCATCCCCGTAATATATCTAGATCATATGGTAAAGTTAATCACTCGTGAAAAATCTTTAAATAAAATTTTTTTCGCTTAACCCATCGGGTTGAAAAATTTAAATAAGACCTATTCATTTAAATTAGATATTAGTATTCAAAATATGCTTTGTAGAGAACTTGACGTAGTCATGGTTATATTCAAAAATAATACGTGAGTATTTTTGCTGGTGGATCAAGCGGTTCAAGGGCCAGGATCTCGAGCCTATCTGGGGCATTGGTGTCCTAGCTTTGCACCAGACCATCGAGCGCTCGATCACACCAGCAGCGTGGTGCAAAGAAATCACACCGATGACTCTGATAGGCTGGAGATCTTGGATTCCACTCACGAGAGCTATCCACCAGGAAAAATATAATTATAATGCAGCAATATAAATATTTTTTTTAATAATACTGAAATACGTCTGTAATGAGGCAACCTATATATGTATTTTTTTTCTACTTTTGCTTTATAATAATAGATGCAACTAATTAATTACGTATTTCTAATTAGTTTTTTTTTAATTTTCTAACTTTTAAATACAATAAAAATGACAGAAAGATAGTCCAATTTATATAGATATTATAAATAAAAAAGGAATACCCCCTGTAAATAGGCAATCACTACCCGTATCTTCTTTATTGGTTATCTATAAAACAGGCGAAAAAATTCCAATAAAAATTTATTTAAATCAATTGGATACCAAATTATATAAAAAAAAATATGCCTGGATAATAAGTATCGTAAAACAATAAATAAAATGATTTAATCTCTATATGACCCAAGATACCAAAAAGACAAAAAAAAATAATTTTAATTAGGTCTAAAAAATTTCAACTATATCAATTGTTCATACTCTTCGTTTATTTAATTAATTAAATTACTTCTCGCTTTTTCTTTTTTCCTCTTTTTCAAAAACCGAAAAATAAGAGAACCGGGATGGCAAAGAAAAAAATAGACCTATTGATCAAAAAAAATTCAGATGATTTCCTTGTATCCTATTTTAGGTTAGAGAAAGAAATTACAAAGGAAAGAACTTCTTAAAAAAGTAGAGTGGTGAAAAAATGAGAAAAAATCTCTAGCTTCGGATTTTCTTAGTCGTAATGTTTTTCATTAATTATTTTATATTTACTATATATATATTCCATGTCTTGTAGTACAGATGTAGATGTCTCACCTCACTTATGAAAGGACAGTGATTCCCGTCCCAGGTGATAAAAATGTATTAAATCATATTATATAGGCTACCAATTAATATAAATAATTAGACGAGAGACAGAATCTAAATGGTCTCATATGTCGTAAAAGACATTAAAAATATATATATGGAATAATGTTTTCCCGGGTTGGTCTGCGTTGATTGTTGAGATAAACTCGATGTTTCGGCTCTCCTGTTGAAGCCATTTTCAAGAGTGTTAGGTTAGGAAGTGATAGTGGTGTGGTTTGTGTTCGGGGTCGCAATCTTGCTGGTCCCCAAATTTGGTCGGTGGATGTCTCTGAGGTGTGGATTTGCCTCTGAGATCTAGGGTGGGCTTGGTTGGGTGGTGTGCTGTTAGTGATCGGTTTGGGTTGACTTCAATCTGCCTACGCCTCGAATCAGTGTGGATGTACCGGAGGCTTGTGTTTGCCTCTGTTTTCTAGGAAGTGGTTGGTTGGATTGTTTTTTAGGAAGTGTTTGGTTGGATGGTGTGGTGACGGTTAGCGCGTTAGTTGGTTTGGCTCGATTCCAGGGCCTTAATCTGCCTACTCCCCGGGTCGAGGTGTTACCTGGTCCCACTCTCGAGCACAAGAGACCTCCGAGCCACTCCAACCAACCAATCACAACCAACATCAACACGAAAACCAAAGCCGAACTGACCTCCCTTCACAGAGCTTACGAGGATAGTGACTCGCCCTAGGGCCGGTCTCTTGCGCTCGAGCGAGCGACCAGGGGAATAGGCAGATTGAGGCCCCTGGATCGAGCCAAACCAACTAATGCGCTAACCGTTACCACACCATCCAACCAAATACTTGCTAAAAACAAATCCAACCAGCCATTTCCTAGAACACAGAGGCAACACAAGCCTCAAAGACATCCATACTGACTCGAAGAGTAGGCAGATTGAATCCAAACAGATCACTAACAGCAAACCACCCAACCAAGCCCGCCCTAGATTTCAGAGGCAAATTCAAACCTCGGAGATATCCACCGATCAAATTTGGGGACCAGCAAGATTGCGACCCCGAACACAAACCACCACTACCATCACTTCCTAACCTAACCCTCTTGAAAATGGTTCTAAAAGAAGAGCCGAATCATCGAGTTAATCTCAACGAGTCAATCAACGCGGACCAACCCCAAACATTATTCCACATATATCCGACCGCGGAAACCTTCCAGAACATATATATATATATATATATATATATATATATATTTATTTATTTATTTATTTATTTATTTATTTATTTATTTGTTTGTTTGTTTATTTATTTATTGGCTAAATTTATGCTAATATAATTTACAAATATCTATAAATATAAATATTAAGTATTATTAAAATATACATCTATATTAAAATTAGGTAATAATTCCCCAAAATATTAATTTTGTTTTCCTTTTGAAATCATTTGTAACACCTGGCAAGCCAGATGTTATTCACTTGAAATAGATATTCAATAAAAATGATTTTAAATTAAAGAATTTGAATGAATTGTTAAAGAAAAATTGGCAAGATTCTCGGTAGAATAAAACGGTTCTTGTGAATGAAAGAGAGAGAAAAGAAAAAAAAGAAAAAGAAAGTTATCGATAATCGATCTCGCCAGAGACATTTCGATATCTCGAGGGAAAACTTGCGTTCAAAAGAGGCGGAGTTTAGGGGTGAGGGTCTCTCTTCACGGTACTCAGCCATTTATCACCGTTTAATCAACACCAAGAAATTGGTGTTCATGATTAATTAATTTAATTGTCAATAAACGGATTGAAAAAAACATTTTTTTTCTTTAACTTTAATTTTATTAAATAAATAACTACAAATCACCTCAACTTTCACGCCCTATGATATATAATAAAACATACAATAGTATTAAACTTTAATTAAGATCAATATCTATAAATAGATAATCAAATCGTTATATTTCCAAAAAAAAGGACTTGAGTTAATAAGATGATATCTGGTTTAAAATTGTTTTATTTTTTAATTTAATGAGTTTAAAAAAACGTATGATGATAGAGTTCATGGTTAAATAAAAAATATAATCAGTTAAAAAATTTAAAAATTATTAAATAATAAAATTGTGAAATATTTAAAATTAACATGCAAAAATAAAAAAAAATAGAGAGAACAGAGCCCTTCAAGCCAAAAAAACAATTACAAAAAAAACAACATTGCTTAAAAACACCTCAAAAATGAAGAGAGTTTTAGAAAAATAATATTGGAAAAATTAAAAAAAAAATATATTAATCAAGAGAGATATTTCTTTTTTCGAATTTCATTATCGATAGCTTATTACATAGATATTTATTTATATTAATTGGTAACCAATTATTTTAAAAGCTTAAATGAATTTCAATAATTTCACCATTGACCAAAGAATAAAGTAAGAACAAACATTACATTTTATAAGAATAAATTATTCAACTAATACTGCTGTTATTAATATGATTATTAACTCAGGCCTTAATCAGTATGCACAAATTTAAAAAAATTTATTTTCTAACAAACCAAAATATAGGGGTTTTGGCAGGGACTGCTATTATTTCCCTCAGTGTTTCTGTTCTCTCAGTGATTCTTCTTTGACGATGGTATCATTATAATAAATATAAGTTGTCTAACCCGTACCACATCGTAGCCCTATAATTTGAATATACCTATATAAATTTTTTTAAATATAAATTTATTTCTTTTATTTAGAAAAAATGTTTTAAAATAAAATTTCTTATAAACTAATTAACGGAATAAAGTGAATTTAATATCAAATAATAATGTCTAAAATTTTTAATCTTTTAAGCTTAAATACCTCATGAGATATCAGGAGTTATTTCGGTTTTAGTAAAAGTTTAAAGTTAAATAAATGGGAATTTCCCGTTTCAAACATTTCAAATGTGTTTCATTTATACGCACATCAGACGTTTTATAAGTTTATTGAAAACTATTAGGTTTGTTAAGCCTTTCTGGAATAAAATGTTGCTTTTTTTAATTATAAACTGTAGAAGACAAAAAAATATAACAATTAATTCAAATAATTAAAATATGTTATATCTCCAAGTCACTTTGTAGCCATTTAGCTAAGTGGCAGCCTTGTCCCTTCGTGCAGAGGTAAAGTTCTCACTTCATGTAACAAAAGCAACTAGTTCGCTTCGCGTTTTGATAGACAATATTAATATTATATTGGCTGTCAATTAATATAAATAAATACAAATTAAAAAAAAAAATTAGCAATGTGGCAGTTGTTAAAATCATTTTATTACTTAATTTTAGGATACGTTGCTATGTTAAGGATAATTTCTTATTAAAATTTTATAAATAAATATAAAAACAGTAAACAGCCATTTTTAGTAGACAGATAGGCCCTATGTATATCAAAAATTGAGTAGATAGTTACGTTTTAAGATTTAGTTATAGAGACGGTCAGAAATTGTAATAATTACAGGAAAAATAAGAAAATTTTTTCTTATTAATATTTTATTCTTTCAAAGATTACAGTTTACAATTCCAAATGGAAAGTTCTGGTATATGGTCCAATGGAGAGTATAACTTGCCCATTTATTATTATTATTATTAGTAATAAAACGAAGGAGACCATATATGGAAGGGGCTAAACTTTAAAATGGGTCTTCTGGGGACTGAACCCATCTATAAATTTATAATAAACAAAAGGTACTTTTACTAAAAATACTCTTCTAGAGAAAATACAAAAGCTTATACTTTTTTTTACCATTTAGGCATGAACAAGCAAATTATAAATGCAAATTTGACGATACCCACTATCATCAACATTTATCCATATTATCTGATAGCCAATAAAATATGAATAAATTTTATGGTTCAGAATAGGAAATAATAATAGTTTAATTAATGAATGTATTAAGAACTAAAAAATGTATATATATGTATATATATTCAAAATTAAAAAAAAAAAAATCTTTAAGGCCATTATAGAGTGGCAGTCAAAAAGTTGATTCGGCAGGGGAAAAGTTACTCGTATTTTTTTATTATCATTAATTTCAATTTTTTTTTACTAATGGTTCCAAAGTTTTTTATGCTCTTTTTTTTAGTTTTACTGATATGATGTCACTCTCCCTGTAATGAATAAAATTTTGGGGCAATTAATTAAATCAGTAGTTGAAACCAAAGTTTTTGTCAGAATACTTTGCAAAGTCATTGAAGTGTAATGGCTGTCGGCACATATCGGTTTTCCACTGACAGAGAACAAGTCAGCTGAGGATATCTATGGCCCTTTTGAACTAGATCAATGGCAAATATCTTGTTGAAAAGAGAAACGTTCTTCGTAGAGAGAACAGTATTTTATGAATTAGGTGGTTGCTGCAAAAAAAAAGTAAAAAATGATTAGATTATCTACTTATCGGTCCAACAATGTAACCTTCTATTTTTTGGCGTTAGAAAATCAGATTAGAGATTAACTCTATGTAAATAGTAACTCGAGAAGATCGTGAGCTGAATGTTGAAAAAAGTTGGAAGCATCAATTTGATTTTCTTTAGTATAAAAAACTTAGCCTTTTTCTTCGAAGTCAAAGTTATTTACTATAAAAAATATCCATTAATATATATATATATATTAAATTTTTTTAGCAATTTTTTATTTAATGAATTTAAATAAAATGAAAAAAACCTTAGTATTCATTGGAATTCGTGGACTAGTGTAATTATAATTACAGGCAATGGAGGAATTAGAAAAATGAAAATATAATTAAATTATGAGGTGTTGGAGATCTCGCGTGATCTAATCATATATTCGTTGTAAAAACATTATAAACACATAATAAAAATCGATATAAAGTTGTTTAACTCAAGATTAATAAATAAATAGATTTGCTAGATTTCTTATACATTTTTTAGACTTAATGGGCTTCTTTTTACGCTAAATATTCGGTTCAATAATTAAAAATTAAAAATTGTTTTTCTTTTTTTTTACACTATAATTAGGCTACATCAGGTTCTCAACTTTTTTAACGAGAGTGGAATATATTATAAAATTTTAAAAATTGTAAACACCCTTTATCATAATATTTTGTATTAATACTATTAATCAGAAACTTAAAACAGGTCTTCTTCAAAATTTTCCAGGATTAATTTAATTAGTTGAGTTGATAATTAATAAAGTTTGAATTTATATTTTAAAAGGACATAGCTGTATTTTTTATTTTTGTATTTTTGAAACAATCATTTTTACAATATATAATTGTAAGATTATGAAATGTTTAATTTGTACACTGTATATGCAGAAGTATAATTTAAAGGAAGAGTCAGGTCATTTCTCATCGGCAGATCAAAAATATTTTTTTTTATATATAAAAAATCTGATCTGAAAACGTACATCATACAATTTCTCGTACCTAAAGTAAGGAAAGCTGAGTGATGTGTTTTGCGTCGACCCCCCTTGATAGCCGTTTAATGCCAATTTAATACCAATTTAATTGATTTCGTTAGAGTAGTTTAATAGAGCGGTTAATACCGCCGCTTTCCCGTACCATGGCAAAAGACTAAATCAGTAAAGTGGACCCCAAACAATTTTGGGGGAATATGGTTTAATATATTTCAAAGATCATCTAATAATATGAATATATGAATTTTAATCAAAATCGTTTGAGCGAATTTTGAGAAAATCAAAAAAGAACTAAAAAAGTACATCAATAAAGAATTAGTACTCTTTGATCTATTTATTTAAAAGCTTCGATGCGCAAGCGACTTGAGTATCTAGCTCAAATATAAAATTTCAGCCTCGTACGTTTTCTGTGTTTATGAGAAACATACACATGCGAGAGCCATTTTTTTAGACTCAGGGTACGTCACAACGTGTATTTCCGTTGAACCACCCCGGCATCCATCAGTAAATATCTTTTAATTATTGAATTTTTCATAAACAGTATATATTATCATTTGTATTTTTGCATAAATCTACATAATAATAAAAGCTTTTATATAATACTATTAGAAAATTTCTAATTCTACACAAAATCATTTATGAAGATAATAAAAAACAGAATTTAATAAAATATTATTATTTTTATTATTTAATAGAAAATGTTATAAAATAAATTCTTAATAGATTTTTGAAATGAATAATATGCTAATATTATCAATTCATTTTTTAGTGACTTTGGTTTTATACTAATACTAAATAGCTATTATTATTACTCTTGGCCATTATTTAAAATGTCATGATTAAATACATACCATTTTATAAATATTTATTTGTTAAAAAAAAATTCTTTTTTTTTTTTGAATACAAATCGTTAAAGATATTTCTGTATATTCCGTATATATAACCAATACTAAACGTTAAGTTAAAACACGCAATATCATGCAAATATTTTGTGACAAGAGAATTTTTCAAGTGACTTGCTGATTTATTATCCATGGGCATCGCTTACACTTGTCAACAATATTTAACAATAGATATTTTTAATGTGAAATTTAAGCATTCTTTCCTTTATTATTAGTTTAAGTTAACTTTATGAAGATTAAAAGGGTCTCCTCCCCCTCCTGGTGTAGTGGTTAAATGTGTTGTTCCATCGGCAGAGGCTCCGGACCAGATGAGTATTTAAATATAAACATTAACTGACAATTTATTCAAATTACTTTGGGTTCTACATAATCTTCTTTCAAGCCAATTCACTGAGTCTAGGGGTCCTCCAATTTTTTTAAGTCTTTCAAAAAGTATAGTAGATGACTGAAATTCGGTAAAATAACCCCTCTCTTCCCTCCGAGACATTTTTTTAGATTAGGGAACAAAAAAAATCACATGGGGCAAAATTTGAAGTGTATGAAGGTGCCGAAGTAATTGGGATGGCAAGTTATCGTGATGAAACAGCTCTTTTTTCTTTGCCAGTTAGAGTCGTTTTTTCTTTAATTCTTGGTGTAAGTCGGAGTAGAGCTTTTTGGAAGTCCAGTGATTGTTTTTCCCTTTCTATGTGTAGATGATACCTTTAGAATTCGAAAAAATTCTGGCCATGACTTTCCAAACAGTTAAAATATAATTTTAAAATTGCCTTCTGCGGGGTCGGCTCATCAGGTGAAATCCATTGCTTAGACTGTTTCAAAAAGTAGTTTTTTATCTCTGCCTAAAATTCCCTTTTGTCCATTTTTGAAAAAACCCTTGAATTTCTTTGCTTGGTAGCTCGTAACTAAATAAATAATGCCAGCAGTTGCCTGAAAATTTTACGGCAGGCATTCCAAGAGGCGTACTACTTGCGCATGATCTCTGTGTTAGTTAAGACACTTCTCCAAGTCTCTCTCGTATATACCTTAAAATTAATTTCTATTATCTCTTCTTCTCAATCTCCTTTTTTTTTTATTTTTTTATTTATTTATTTTCCGTTTAGCTGTTAGTCATTGGCTTATAATATTTTCATTTCATAATACAATAATCAAACTTGTACACTTGAAAATTAAATATAGGGTCCTCAACTAAAGTTCTATCAGATTTTCTATTTGAAATTTTGCATAAGCCAAAAAACATATGAATCGGAATTTTGCTAAAGGTTTTTTTTTTTTTAGGAAGAAAGTCGTAAAAAATGACGGACAATATATAAAATAAGGTTGTAACAATTAAATATATTAACTATAAATTTAAATTATTTTAGTCTAAAAATCCACAGAACTTTCAGGAACACCAAATATATAAGAATAAGTATAGTTATTATATAAAAAGTAATAAATCTTCTTAAATAGATGGAAAATTCAAATCTCATTAATTGTAAGCTCAATGATATATGTTCTATCCATTTATTAAAGCATAAAAAATAAAAATAAGAGAAACTGATTTTTTTAAATTTATATTCATATAAGGATATAAATTATATTTTAACTTTCATTTTATTAAATTTATTTTTAGAAAATTTTTGAGATGAAAAATAAAATATCAAAAAACGTCTTATTATAATAGAAGATAAAAAGTTTAATAAATACTTAATAGGATTTATAATAAGGATCCCATTTATATTTCGTTTTATTTTTGATAGCGGAAGACAAGAATGAGACTATCTGTGAAATATGATCTGTTTCTTGAAATAAAGGCATTTTACAGAAACAAGATACTTTTTAAAAATGAACGAACTCGGAGACACATGCATTGTTATGCGACGGCCAGAAGAGTTCCATATATCACGAGTTAAGGCATTTAGGGCGAAGCAACAGTTTTCATTTGAATCTAGTTAGAAAAGCCCTTTTGGGTGCAAAATGGGCAACGCTCATTGGGCTCCCGCCATCTGGCGCCAAGCAGTCTCGCCCCATTGACTTGTGCACAATTTGAGTAAAATTGAAAATTTGCCTTGGGATTTAGAAATGAAATGGTAGAATAAATAAACTGTGGCCATCCCAAAACTGAACGTTTTTTCAAATCTGTGAACCCGTATAAAGCATTGTTATTAATTAAAAATATTATTATTATTATTAAAAATAGAGGTTTATATTGCTGCCGAGTATGCAGACCTCTTCACACAGTAGGTAAATTAAAATTTCCTTCCAGTTAGGGAAATTATATCTATTTTTTTTTTTAAATATCAAACGAATCAGAGATTGTGAAAATTAGTAAAATTTTGTTAATTATTTTAAACTCGACTAGATTTGGAGCAATTAATCCAAATATCTATTAGCGGGTTAGTTATTTGGTAGTTTACCTTCTAACAACAAAAAACGAATTTATTTATACAATCCAAGAAATATTTGTTTATTTAAATTTAAGTTTAAGAACAGAATTCATTAAATCTCTTACTGACTTTCTTAGCTTGGCATCCTGTATTCTTATGGTTATTTTTTTGGGTATTCTTATGTTGCCAATTTATGCAAATAGTCAGTTCATGAGCCATGTGGCTCTTGCACTTTTGAAGTCAGTACCTGCTATGGTTAGGGGTTGAGTTTAAAAGAAACGTATTTATGTTATTTATGAACTTTTATGTAATGTAGCTTGGCTTATGAAATCATTTATGATTATGAATAATCTCATTGTAAATAAACTATATAATATATATATATATATATATATATATATATATATATTTTCTTCAATCATTATTCGTGTTTTATTTAATTGCAGTTTTTGGCCTACACATCATATGTTTGCTATTTAATAGCATAGAAAATTATTACTATTGTTTTATTTGGAGGAATATTGAAATATCTATATACGCTAATATATGAATTACATATCAAAGTTATTTGCAATGGTTTTCGTATTCCTTACCAGTTATTCAATATAACAACGAAAAGAAATTTGCAAATCATATTTCATTTTATTTCTTCCGATATTTTTTTATATATTAAACGAAAAAAAACCTATGTTAGTGAAAGTGAAAGTGAATTTCCAAATATCGAACAGGACCCCTTTACTCGTATACCACAGATTCATATTTTAATCTTATATTCTTTATTGAAAATGGAACAAAATTCCAAATCTTCGCATTCTGATATCTTAAGATATATTGATATTCGAATGAATAATTTTTCTTCCAATCATTTTTCAATAAATAAAAAAAAAAAAAAATTATAAAATAATTAATCTTCTTCATTTTAAAATAAGATGTTAATTTTCTAAAGTTCATGATAAGGAAAATAAGTCAGCCTTTTAAAAAATGGATAATATATCAAAGTCGTAATCAATTATTAAAGTTTTCCTAAAAAGTCAATATAATATATCAATAATAATATATTGTTTGAGATTCTCGGAGCATAAGGTGGCATCTTTAGAATTTACTTTTATTTTCGTTGGCTTACTTTGGCTCGAAATGAGCTTCTGTTCAGGCTTTTTTTTTTATGATGGTGGTTTCCAGGTTTGTGACCTGGAAAAATCCATGACCATAAAATAGTTTATAAAGTACTTTTTGTCATAAATTTTATTTAGTTTCTATTTTTATTTTTTAATTTGGAGGATTTCTTCTAAGAATATAAAATGACTAGTGTAAATTAAAATATTAATTATTAATTCTGTTTCACGCACTTTGCTTAATAATTCATTCGTTTAACTCCTTTTCTAATATCAAACAGCGAAAAGACTTATTATATAATAGTAATCCCTATAGGACTCGGATTTTATTAAAAAAAAAATGTTTTTCTCATCTACTGAAGAATAATTCATAAGCCATAGAATATATTTGATGTTTTTCTTCTGAAAAAAGCTACTTATAGGGGTCGGAAATCTACGGCAAGGCAAACGAGGGACACGAAATGAATTGTAATAATGATAGTTCACTATAATAAAAAGTAATATTTAATTACAGCTTTCGCTTCCTCGACAATGTTTTGCGCAATACTTTTAAAGGCCATTATAACCAGTACACGATGGTAGAATAGCAAAAAAGGACAATTAATTATCTTAGGCCCGTAATATCTAAGGAGACAGCCAGAGGACCTAGCCACAGAGATCGTTCTTGAGGAACCAATTTTGGTATTATAAATAACAAGTTTGGTATAATTATGACAATACAAAGAAGAATAGCATTGTTCGGCAAGACTTCGCTGGAAGGTTGCTGGTCCTTGGGCTATAAGAGTTCTATGGTAAAGATCGGATTTATATGCAATAAAAAAGATTAAAATATATCATATATTATTCAGTAAAAAAAACAGGAATATGCTGTAAAAACTCAATATATGCAACCTTGACTCTATAGAAAGAACGAGATGTTTTTATTTTAAAAGTCGTTAAAAACCATCAAAATCAGATAGATAAACATTTAATTTTAATCTGACACTATTCAAAAACAACATGAAATCATAATTTATAAGATGGAATTTTAAATTTAATTTCTATTATTAATTTCTAACTTTATTTGTTTTATTAAATTTGCACACATTAAATGGCATTTTCTACATACTTAATGTTAGGGAATAAAGTTTTTTTGAGTTGTACCAATGGTAATTTAACCAAATTAAAATATTTTGTTTTATGCCCTCATGGGGTTGCCTATTTAGCAACCCTCGGGCGATTAGATAATTGCAAAGTCCCTTTGCTGGCTCCTATCTCTAACTTGGAATCATTAAATGTTCCATCGTCAGTTTCCGGAGCTGGGTCTCGGTAAATCTCATTACCGATTCCATTATTGTTCCCCATTCGGTAAACACATCTGATTATTTATGATATTCTGGTCTGCAGACATTTATTAAATCATTCCTCAATCCTTTTATTTTATTTTTCATTTACAATGTATTATCAAAGAAAAAGTTAAATGAATAAACAAAATTTATAACATACCAATATATTATATATTCTCTTTTAATTATTATAAACATTTTCAGAGATAACTTATTTGTTTTATAAAAGGAATAAATACATTATCTTTCATTATCCTGGCAGCATGGGTTCATTTCCCGACAAAAGCATTAAAATATATAATTAATAATTTAATAACGGTATCAATAAAAAAAAATTTTGATCGATTATCGTCAAGTAATTTATATAATTTGTACCCTGAAAGGCCGAAAGACAAAAAAGACGAAATTATAAATGCTAATTTCAATGGGTATTTATCAAAAATTATTAAATTTCATATTTGATCTGTCCATTTGCACCACCTATTTAAATTCAAATTTTCAAATCCTAAATCTAAATCCTATATTCAAAATATACAAATAGCAATACAAAAAAATTTCTTGATATAAGAAACAAAAAAATTCTGTATTTGTTTTCAATCAATCCACATTAAATTATTAAGTGAAATAAAAAACCTCAAAAAAAAAATTATTATAGTTAGATAGTAACCAGAAAATAAATAAAATATCAACGCGATTTTAGGTGGTAGTCCACTAAATAGAACCCCGAACTCGAAGATATTTATACGTTACGTACTAAGTAAAGTTTAATTATATTTAAATAAAAAATAAAAATATTTTTAATTTGGATAAAGAATAACAAGGAGAGGAACACCAAGAACCATGATATAAAATTTATTTATTGAATACATGCAAAATATATATAATGTATATTTTTATTGAGTAAAGAAAAAAAAATGAAAGTGGTAATTAATATCTTTTAGAAATATAAATATGGATCGTAAAAAAAAACTTGCAGTTAGTATACATTCTGTTTCCACCTGAGTGTCAATCATCATCTGCTCGCTATATTAGCCTTGACAACCTCTTGTCTGTCATGTTAATATAAAGGGAAATTATATATCTAGACCCGTTTACGACACAAGGAAGCGAGAGAGATAACTCTTGGGAGCACGAATATGCATTAAATAGTTGATCATGAAAAATCGTGTGAAATGTAATTAATATGGAAATAGAAGAAAAGGTTATTTTATAATATTTTCTCTGAATTTGTTTATTTATAACTTAATCGTGATGCCCCTTTCTGATGGTTCAATAATTTTCAGGAAAACGGTTAGCTTAGACTTTGTTTTTTTGAAAACTAAATAAATTTTGTTAATCTCGAGAAATACTGAACCAAATTTGTTGGAGGTTTTTAATACCTAGGCAATTTTACTATTTTCTTACTTAATATAAAGGGAAATTGTATATCATTCAGATTTTAGGGCGATAAAGATGTTGTAAATTTTAAAAATGGATGAAAGAAATTGGCTATATGCTTTCTTAAATAACGACAATGGATAGTAGATAAGATTAGTTAAAATAGATATTGGATTAAACCATAGACATTAATACAAAAAATTGTGTATATTCAAAACATAATAGCTGTTATCCGTCTATATTTATTTCGATTAATTGGTTAGCCAATTATTTTTATGAAATTTCATTGCCCGGGATAGCATATTGAACCCTTGTACCTTATATATATATATATTATTTTTAATCATTAATCAAATATCTATATGAACAAGCTCGTTTTGATTGGCAGCCATAAACACTTGCCTCTTGTCCTCTGCTTGTTACGCCATTAATATTTAAAGAGATTTATCACTTAATAAAATAAATTCAATTTTTATAATTTGATAATTTATAACATAACACGATAATAACAATTTTCCCCGTCAAAAACAATCAATTCAGTTTTTAAAAAATATTTTTTCTCAGGAGTAAGAAAAAAAGATTGCGTTAAACTCAAATGATCGTTTAAGAGAAAATCGATAATAATAATTTGTTAAGCTCGTTTCAAAATGACTTTTATTTTTGACAAATACCGTTCCGTCATTTTCAACTCGTTCTATTTTAAATGACATAGTCGTGCAACTCCAGTCTAAAAATGTCAAACTGAACAATAAAAAATCGCTAATATTTGAGTTGTTAAATGAAATGGTTATGTAGGACATTAATGGAATAATTCATTAAATCTTTACCTTGTGCAAAAACTTTAGAGATTCATTCGTTTTGCTCCTTGTTTTTGGCAAGAGACCAACATTTCACTATCAAGTTTGTACGCGCTTAATCATAGCCAGAAATTATTATTGATAGAAAGGAAGCCGGGTGGGGGAAAGTCAATAAAATACGCTTTTGTCTAAAGAGAGTGATAAAGAACAATAATGGAATATAGGTGTTATTTAAAATTTACATTTTAATCAAAGAAAGAATAGTATTTATGATTTATTCCAAAAATAAAAAAAAAAAATAGGCAACTGATGCCAAGTCCAGGTGATCTGAACGTTTTTTTGCTATTAAATGGAAATAAAAATGAATAAGTCATTAAATTAAATTGTCATATTTAAAAATTAAAGCCTCATTTAATCGTTTAGAAAATATCTATAAATGGAGCGTCCATTTAGTATATTCTATTAATGCATAGAAAAATTTTGTTTAAATTTATGCATAACTTTTTAAGTCATGCAAACGTCTCGGCAAGGGCGAAAAATTCTTAACTTAAAATAATCCTAAAATACCTTTCTTTATATATATATTTATATTAAATGTTACTATAAAATTATAATAATCGATTGTTTGCTCAAAGTTAATTTTTATTCAGCACATGACTATCGTATTTTTTTTAAAATTCGTAGAAAACAAAACGTTGAAAATAAAAGTTAGAACCGACTAGAATTTAGTCTAGAGGTAGAGGCCTCTATGATCTAAAGGTTAGTGGTTCGCTTCCCTCCCTAAGCAATAAAATGTATTTAAATTATACTGCTTCCAATTAATTTGAATAAATATCCTATAAAATAGTAATTGTATCATATATGCCTAATGAGTTGAGATGCGGAAAAGTCAAAAACGGTTGTTTTTTTTGATAGGTATATTTACATACCTACAAAATAAGATATCAAAAGAATTTTTCAATTATAAATTTTTAATCATTCTCCTAAGAAAAAAAAAGAGAAAAATTTACAAGAATCTAAGACTATGTAAAAAAAAAAAAAAAAAACTTAATTTTTTAGAATGATGACCTAGAAACTCTTGAGTAATGAAAATGTCGAGAGCAGAAGAACAATTCGAGTCTCTTCACTAAAGAATAAAGAAGAAAGGGGATGCCGTCTAAAATGCGCCAGGCAGGAGCTTAATATGAGCAAATGGACCATTCGATTGCAAGATGAGCGAAGCTATCATCCCCAAGGAAGGTGGATAAACTGTCTTAGCAAGTGCTTACAACTTGGGATCAAATTGAGTTCCCCCCTTTTCTTTCTCCCTTGGGTAAAAAAATTATAATGTTTGTAAATAATTCATGATTAGACTTGACGGACCGTAGACGGACATAAAACCAAGTGGAAACTTATCTTTTCTAAAGAACGTAAACTATTTCAATTAAAATAGCCTTTTGTTACTTAGAATGTACATACTGACAGGCACTCTGAAAAATTAATCGTGAATATAGTCCTTTTGCTTTTCTTATAACATTAACAATATTCTTCAAAGTGAATGGAATATTTTTTTTTTAGCAAGATAAAAAAAAATTAGAAAATTATATCAGCTTCGTTCAATCCTCTTTGTTATTGTCACTACAACCAAAAGAGGTAATGAAAATTTTAATTACCTATTAATTTTTTTATATAAAAATGTTAAAAGTAAACATAACCATATTTTTTATGCATTTTTAGAGATGCAATAAACATGAGCTTCATCTCTTCAAGTGGAATTAAAATAAATTTATGTATTTTTTGTACGAGGAATTTTGATAGTTAGCGTATACCAATCAAACTATAAGACATAGTACAAAGATTATTTTCTTTGTTAATTATTCTATTCGAGAGTAATTTGATAACACGGCCCATATAGTGAGCGGTACTATTTGATGTATTTGTGATGCAGCAATGAGGATGAATAAATTAGCTATGATGTCTCAAAATGGAATTCTTAAAATATCAAATCGAATGCCACATGTATTTTGGAGTGGAAAATAATTAAGACCCATAGAGAGACCATTTTGGGACCCAATTTTTCTTAAGTTGAGAGGATCTCAAAACATTCCTTTCCGACGTCAATTTTTTTGCGATTATCATACTCTACTTATACTATTTATTTCATAAATAGAAAAGAGAAAGTCTTAAGTTAAAATAAAAAAATCATAAATGTTCTCTTAATTAATAACATAAGAAGAAATTTAACAAATTTAGGAGGGAAATCAGGTGGCTGCCTAAAGTAAAAAAATATGCAGAATGGCAGCCTGCTTACATGTACAAAAGTTTAATAATAGTAAATTAATGGCCTGGCCGGAGTGAAGAACAACAGCCACCAAGATCTTGGTTGACAAGCAAGGCCAGCACTGAACTTCGAGCAACAAGGCTGTTGAACGTCGGAAGCCATCGAAATTTTCTAATATAAAATGGTATAATGTAGACATAATGGGCTTAACAGCTGAAAATGACTTAAAATTAAAATTAAAAAAAAAATAGTTTTTTCATTGTTCCAATTGTTAATTTATAATGAATAAAGAATCTTTGAAAATCCTAAAATATTTTTAAAGAATTAAACAAATGGAATTGTATTTTTATTTTTCACGAATAAATTAAAATATTAAAAAAACAGCTTGAATAAATAAATACTTTTAACATGAGGTCCCGGACTGGGTAGACCGGAAGGGATTACTAGCTTACACTATTTACTCACATATCAAAACAACATAACAAAAAAAGGAAAAGGATTAAATTCACTTTTAAATATATATATTTAAGAAGAGTCTCGATTAAAACTGTAAGGCAAGCAGAGCTCTGCTCTTTCCCTATGAAGAATGCAATGAAGGATTATTATTTTTTGGCATAATAAAAATATTTTTTCCTATTTTTTCTTTCATATATATGAAATATATAGTGAGAAAGCAATGCGAGTGCAAAAAAAGTCGAGATTTTAATTGAAATACACGTTTTGAGGTCTCCTAAGTCTTAAAAAAATGGCTCTCGTATGTGTATATATATATTCATAAAACAATTATTTACAAGATAATCTTTAAAATGTATTAACCCTCTACCCCCCCCCCCCCCATATTGTTTGGATCCCACTTTATTCTTGTACTTTTTTAGGTTTTTTGGGATTTTCTTTTAAACTAATCCTAACTATCATTATTGATTTAATTGGCTGTACATTAAACGGCTACCGGGTCAAAGTAAAAAATCTGGAGTGAAAGCAGATCACTCACTTTTACTTAGGTAAGAGAAAAATGTGTGAGATGCGTTTAGTCCTAATAGATTTTTTTCTTTCTAGTAAATAGGCGAATATTTTTTATATGATAAAAGGCAGTGCAATCGTGCCAAATTTGAGTTTTTGTCGGAATTAAGTTTCCAAGCGCCCTGAGTTCAAAGATGATATTTTTAATTAATCTAATGGTAGGGGGACGAAATGTAATGGTGACAAAATCAATGTAAAGGTGTGGTATGTCACATATATAGATATTGAAGTAGAAAAGAAAAAATTGATAATTTTTGGCAATAAATTATTTAGGTAAATTATTTTTTTCCGAATATTTCGAAGGCATACAAGCATCTTTTCCTCAGCGTACAACTAAAATGATTAATACAATATTATTAATTAAAAGTCTGAAAGGCATTATTTAACAGATAAGAGATATTAAAAAATTTTTATAAGTACTCACTTCATCCTAATAGTTATGTGTGTGAAAATTTTCAAGTTTAAATTTTTGCCGGAATTAAAAGTTATCAAATTTTGAGTTAGTAGATGAAGTTTTAGTACTCTTTTATTATGGCATAATGCAATCTTGAAAAAAAATTTTCGTTTTTAGTTTTCTCGTTTTCTTAAAACTCAATA
>JAAAKE020094811.1:0-11241 GCA_010014785.2 Anisolabis maritima | reverse complement strand
AAAACGCAAAAAACACAACAATCCAAAAAACAGTGGAGGGGGGGGGCTGGACGGTATTTAGGTAGGAAAGGGTATTTATCCTACACCTATCTGTAAAATTAAAGAAAATATATTTTTTCTCTCATTAGATGTCGAATGAAAAATTATCATCTGAATTGCAGTCTTTTTCACAAAAAATTCAATAGAACTTCTTCCGTGTAAAAGAAGTTTGCCTCTTCCCTTCCCTCTCCCCAGTATAACAACTCTTTGGCGCGTTACCACCAATTTTTCTATTATATATTTATTTAAAATATGCGAATGCGTATACATTATAAAAATAAGATATAAAAGAGAGAGAGTTTTGGTTTCACGACCAGAGAGCGAAAAGGACTGATGCCTATAATGAGAGTCGCATCTCAAACAAAATCGTTCAACAGGACGCCTTGTAGCTGAAGTGACCGACACGGCTACACTTGCAGTTCCGGGCGCTGCCTTTTCTTTAGGCCCAAGTTGTTATACAATACGAATGATGACTCGGTCTCCTCTCCAAGCAACTTCCTTACTTGCTGCTTACTTGACTGAGTGAGAGTCAAATTCGACTCCTTGAGAAGCCTCTCTTGAAGCGATTTATCTTTCGCTCCCAAAACCAAAATCGATCTCTCACTATCTTTTCTGACTTATTGTATTCACAAGTTTTCACTTTGGTTTTCAAATCGGTCACAAAAGTATCGATATCCTTTTGTAGTACATTATTAAACACAAACCGTATGAATATAATGTTTCTTTTCAGCGAACAAAACACTTCAAATAAACACAACACAATTTTGTAATTCTTTAATAGTGAAAGTATTGTAAACCCTCACACCCTTCTCTCCGACTGGAGCCATCATGCGATAATCCAGATCCCCAAAAAGTCAAACTGCTGTTTAAATTTCTTTCATTTGTAAGCAAAGGAGTCGGAGCCAATATTACCTCACTTGATGTAATATTTTTAGTATAATAAAAATTAAAATATTATATTTTAAACATGAGTTACACGCAACAGACCCCTTCGCTCTCTGGTCGGGAAGTCAAACCTCTCTCTCTCTCTCTTGTCACTTACGCGCATGTATATATATTACATGTTATTTGTCAATGAGCAAATATTTCTATTTCTATTATTTTTTGTTTTGTATTTGTTTTGTATTATCTGTTTGATTGGACCTAGCCACTTGTGTCTTGTGCCTCTAAGCGGATTGTAAATAAATTTATTTATTTATTTATTCATTATAAGAGTAAAAAATAGCCTTAGCACCTGAATGTCTTTCTAAATCCTAGAATAGGTCTATAGACAGTCAGTTTATGTGGTTTTATCTGTTTCATGAAATAGTTTCTTGCTAAACGAACCGACAGACAGACAAACATGCTAAAGACCCTTGATGTATCTGATAATAAATACTCTGGTCTCCTTACAATTAACGACCTTTCTCTTAAATTATTTAATTTTGATAATTATTAATTTAGAGCGTTAATAATAAAAGAGACCAAGAATTTTTTTTATTGTCTCGATGTAATGTCTGTGATTGTTTTCATGTGATTCGTTCAATTAATTTATTTTTCAATTTGAAAGCCCAACTATTAAAGATGGAGTCAATGTAACATGATCATAAATAAATGCTTTAAAAGCTTTACTAATATGATTCTCGATCAATTACCCGAGCTCATGATTTAAGCGTATAAAAAAAAGAGGGGAGTGGGGCGAGTTGGGCGGGGCCAAACGCCACGCCTTCTTCATTGCATGTAGCCAATCAGAGGCGAACGAGGGGGCGTAACGAAAGGGGGCATGATAAAAGCGGAGAGTCACTAGGCCGAGTTGCAGAAGAAAACCACACGAGACGACGAAGTCAACGTCGACGACAAAGACAACGACGAACGCCACGCTACGCACAGTGTTGTTTTTTATTTGTTATTTTTTCTGGTTTTTGATAAACGGAATGCAACAATTGGAAGCACGGTTGCATCCGTTGTTGGGCGGAATGCAACAACACGGATTTCGTTTGGGAGAGATGTATCCGCCGCCGACAGCATCACCGCCGACGTCACAATCACAACAAATCTCACAACAGCCAACATCCGTGCAACAGACGTCCCCATCGGTAGCTGCCAACTCACAAGGCTCACCTGTTAAAGGTAGGAATCTCGCTTTGCTCACTTTGAAAAATCTAAAATTTAATTCTCTTGTAAAAGCAATTTACAAAATCTAATTATTATAAACTTTTTGTAGAAATTCCCGAGATTAAATTACGTGCTAAAAACTTTGATACGTCACATTTAATGCTCACTTATTTTTCAAAAATAATTTAATGAATGACAAGGAATAAAAAATGTCACTTCCTTAACTTTGTTCGATCAGAAAAATGATTTTTGTGTACCAGGGCTTTTTTTAAATAAATAATATTCTCCAGTTTATTTTTCTTCTATTCTCTGGTTGGAAACTTGAAACGGATTCTCTCTTCTCTTAATATAATTTCATTACAAATTTACTAAAGGAAAAGGTAGAGACCCTCAGACTGAATTTTCGATTAAAAAAACTTATTTTTTGCAAATATGCTCAGCGGCAAAAAAGTAGAATACTTTAAATATAACATCTCGAAAAAGAATTTCAGCCAAAAAACCTCAAAATCTCTTTATTGTAAAATCCCCATCGTTTAATTGGGCACTTGAAATTCCTAAATCTGCGGTTCTCAACCTTTTTAATATATGGAATTCATTCTTTAGTATCAGTTTTTTTTAGTCGAGCCCTCCTTGCAATGATTTTTTGGAGCCGTTAAATTTTTTCCTAAATTTATTTTTCTTCTAGTGAGGTGAAATTTTATTTTTCTCTCAAAAAAATGAATCTTTTCTTATTTGAATTTCAATCATTATTTTTCTCGTAATCCCCTCTAGGAACGCGGCAAAAATTAATAATGATTTCACTTAATAAATCACTATTTATTGTTAAAGAAAGAGCATTCCAATCTCAAGAATTTTTTAAAATTTCATCACTTTACTACTTCCAAATGAAGTTCAGGTCTTCCGCAATATTAAAAAAAAAAAAAAAAAAAAAAAAATAAAAAATTAAATATTTTTCAAAAAAATTTTTCTATTATATCTTTATAATTAGATTTGAAAATATATATTCAATTTTTTTTTGTAAGTAATTAAATTTCCATTTTGCACACTGATTTGTGAATTATCTTTTTTTTTTTTAATTTCTATGTAAATAAAAAAATATGTAGACAGAAGATAGGTAAACATTTGTTTAAGAAAATGATTACGTTATGCTTTGAAAAGACGGATCTAAACATAAGAAAATTTCCTATTTTATATAATTAAATAAATTTCATTTCATTGGACCGTGTAGTTCTAACTACTCGTTTAATTAACCGCCTGATGTCGGAGCCGTGAAGGGCCAGTGGTCAGTTGTGTAGCCTACGGACTCATTATTTAAAATAAAATTCATATGTTATACATGAATTAATTTCATGTATTGTGATAATACCGATAAAATAAAAAATTAGACCGGTTTTAATTAATTGCTTAATTTTGCATTTGCATTATTTGAATTTATTATACTTAACTCACATCAATTCCGAAGATGAATCGACCAAGTGCGGCGAATGATGATTTTTTCTAAATGGAGGGGGCAGATTATTCGATATTTTTGTTTCTAAACTCTCCTTTTTTTTTTTTTTTTATTATTATAAAACAAAATTCCCCCCCTCCCCCCTCATTTATTTATCTTTGAACATTGGCTCTTTAACAAGGGAATTAAATTCATTCATTTGAATAAAAGATTTTTATTCATTCTCTAATTAAAATGACTTCATTTAAATTTTATTATAATAAATTCCCAACTGTACATAAACGTTCTATAATGAGAAAGCCCCGATATTAAAATGGAGGTAAAATATTTTATAGAAGTTTCCAAACTATATATCCACAATCATTATGGATGATATTAAAACTTTATTACTTACTCCATATATAATCTATTGATAGTAAGAGATTAAATGATTGTAACCAGCCTCTCTATTTTATGTTTTCATTCAATTATTCATAGGGCAATATATTTTTTAATTAAAAACCATATAAAAATTTTAATTTGGAGAAGAAAAAACTTTTTTATTATAGTTAGGGATATTTTATTTTAAAATTTGCGTATCCAAAGGTAAGGGGCGTTTTTTCTACATTTTCTAATAAGTCTTTTTCGACTGAGGCCACTTACATTCTGACCATATTTATTTAAATCAAATGAAGCTAATATAATTTCATCATTCAGAAAGGAAAAGAAATCTCTGATCAGTCTGCTCTAATAAACTAGGGCTAAGATTTCGTTTAATAAAAAGTCTTAATTTCCAAATGGAAGTAAAAAATGTTTAGAGAAATTGTCTCCTCACTTAAAAGACGTCAATGAATTAAATTATTACTAAGAATGATTCGGGATCAAATACAATATTCAAATCGGAAAAATTAGGATTTTAGGCCTCTTTCACAACTAATAATTAAGTTTTGAGGCTGGTCAAAAAAAAAAAAAATTTGAAAGCCGAATCTAGATCACGAACGAATCAATGATCACTTTTATTTAAAAAATCTCACATATGGATGGAATGTTTAGCAATCAAAACAAATTCTTAAAATAAAAAATATAAAACATTTCTTTTACTAAGAAAATTTTACACACTTCTGAAATCAATTATTTTTGATAAGGTTATTATAAAATAAAATGTTTAATATTAGCTTACTAGTGATAAAATACAATAAAACATGAGTGCACTTAAATTTAAAATTTTAAAATATCAAACTTATGATTGCATCATGACCCGACACTCAATAACCAATTAGTAGCCTGTTATGGCAAACATTTTCTAATTATTATTTTTTATTAACTCACAAAGAAATATTTCTAGAAGAGTAGTAATTATTTTTAAAAAAATTTTAACACGAATATTACTAATTTTAATTTGTTACGAACGTTTTCAATTTTTTTTACATTTGCTATTATTAAGAATGGATGAATATTACTTATTTCAGATTGTATTGTTTAATGTAAAAGTTTATTTATTTTGCGAAATTTTTCTTTTAATTTTTTACCTTATCGGTCCGTGAAAAAATATTACGACGGACGGCGGCTGAAAAAAGTTGGGTATCGCTGATCTAGCAAACACAGGGCTTTTAATTTTTTTGTTCTGGTTAAGAAATTCCATTCTGGTTCTTCGTTCCAGTATAAATAATGTTTTTTTTTTAAATAACATTTTAGTCACTAATTTTATTTGAGAAAAAAAAAAAATTTAGTATTTATTTTCTAATCCCAATAAATAATTTCGTATTTGGTTTTCCTTTCAATTTTGATTTCTTTATCTGTTTGTGGGGGGAAATAAATTTGTCTCCATTTAGAAATGAACATGTCAAATTAGCGGCGTGATTCACGGCCCTTTGCCCTTTAGAAAGAGACAGGAAGGGCGAAGCGACTTCTTTCTTGCTCTATCGCCTCCAGATGTATCCATGTCTCTCTGCTTTTGCCTATTTAGAGGGTGATTTTATTTTGGTCTTTACTTGCGGCTTTGACCAGTGGTCAAAATTGGAAAATGCCCCTCTCCCTGCTCTATTATGAGTGTGTGTGTGGGTGGTCATCTCTCTCCCCAACACATATCACACAAACACACAAATGGATAGATAGATAGGGCAGATGTTCACACATCAATAATTTGGTTTTGTGTAATTACAATCACACATTTTGAAAAATGTCCATCCATTTAAATTCCCTGCTTTTCACTCTGACGGTAGGAGAGAAATTAAGTTGGTCATTTTCTAATACAATCAATCAGCCTTTGATAAATGATTATAAAGAAATGCAGGAGGGGGAGGGGAAATAAAGTACTTTATTAAGTATAATCGAAATATAGATCCTGGCGCAGTCAATATTCCTCTTAAATACAAAATATTTTTTTTTGTCACCCTTTTCCTTTTACTATACAATTTTCCATTTAACCTTTTCGTTCTTTAATTTTGGGGAAACAGGCTCCCATCTTTCATCAGCAATTTTGTATTTATATTGTAATTTTCTTTACATTTTTCGTTGAAACTTTGAGATCCGCCAATGTGATGCATTTAAATTAGAAGGAGTTTTGGCCAAATTTGGAGAATCCAGGCGAGGAAAAAAAACCAAATTTGATGAAAATTTTGATATCATTGCGCGAATCGATCAACTTTTGATGAAAAGTAAACAAGTAGCAGCTTAATTATCTTAGATGCTATCAGCATATATAAAACACGTTAATATATACATTTTTTGAACAAGGAATAATTTTGTTGTAACATCGTGGGCCAAAGTTTGCGCATCACAACTCATGCAAAAAAAATGGTTTTTTATTTAAAAGAAAGAGAGATTCAAAAATTGAAAATAAATATGTCTTCCGGAAAAGGAGGGATATTAAAAAAAAAAAGAAAAGGGCAGGGGAGAGGGGGAGGGGGAAGCAAACCACCCCAGAGTAGCATTTACATAGACTCTTGACTTTGGCGCCAGGAAACAGCAAGATGCAAAGATACCCTGATCCCTTTGTGGACCAACGACAACCACTTTGGCTAATGGTTGGCGCGACACACTCAAGACTGACTTCCTTCGGGAGCAGGAACCCCACTTGAAAATACATTAGGATATAATCATGTAACCCAGGAGCTAAACGTTTTAACTAATTTTCATTTTTTTTTTCTGCTCTTTATAGATTCGAATGCATCGGTAGCGGCAGCTGCAGCAGCCGCAGCAGCTGCAGCCGCTGCAGGCGCGGAACAGCCAGGAATTCGAAGATATCGCACTGCATTCACACGGGAACAATTAGCGAGATTGGAAAAGGAATTTTATAAAGAGAATTATGTGAGCAGACCAAGAAGATGTGAACTGGCAGCTCAATTGAATCTACCTGAATCTACCATTAAGGTAGGGACAAATTTTACTAATAATCACTTGAGAAATAAAGTAGCATTCTTATGATAAATATTTTTATCATTTAACTTTTTTATTTTAAAATCCAAATTTTTTAATTGAAAGAGGATTTTTAGATGAGCAATATCGATGCCGTCTAATTGTTCCGCTTAAGAATTTCAAAAAATGAATAAAAATAAAAATAAATAAATAAATATGTGTAATAATGCAGAATAAATGAAGCAGTGTTCATGTATATCTGCGCAATAAAGGATATTAGGTGGAATGATACACTGCTGGCTTTATTCTCCATTATTAAACAACTCCACACAACCCATTTTCTCTTTCCTATTCCTAAATAAATAAATAAATAAATAGCATTGATGAAACTGAATGAGAAAAATAAATTACCATGAGGCCTACATTTTGTTTTTTAGATATTTAATTTAAAAAACAGGCACCTGAATCTGAACCAATAGGGTAGTTTTTAAATTCCTTGTTCACATACACACTCGTACATGCATGCACAGCCTCTGATCACAATCTTTTTCTGACCTTAAAAACTTTTGAAAGTGATTGATGTGATGATCCACTCTTTATACTCTAAATTTTTTTTATAATTTAAAAAAATCTATTGGGGAAAGATGAATAAATAAATTTTTTGAGAATGTTTTAGAGTAAAAATTCAATTTTTTTTTTTTTTTTTTTTTTATTTATTTCCCCGTTTAGCTGTCAGTCATTGGGGTATATCTTTTAAAAATACAATAAACAATATATAATCTTATAACAAAATATAATACAATTAAAAAAAATAATAAATTATAATATACAGTAAATAGAAAAAAAAAATTATAAAAATTAAAATATTATTCATTATTAACTTGTAAAAAAAAAAAATATAAATACATCTACATATTAGTAAAAGGATTATCAATTATCCAAAAAAAAAAAAATTTTGGATAAATAACAATGAGTATTGCCCTGTCCCTTGGTGTAGTGTAAAGGTCTTGCCTCACGTACCAAAGGTCAGTGGTTCGCATCCCGTCCTGAGCGACATTTATTATTATTATTTAAATTATATTGGCTAAATAGCCCCCGATGCCGAAAAAGACTGCAAAAAAAAAAAAAACAAGTATTGTTTCTACTTTTAGAGATTTATTTCCGTTAAAGATCGATATAAAATGCCAAAAAAAAAAGTCAAAATTTTGTTCATTTTGCCCTCAATTTTGTTCATTAATGGTTCATATCTTTTTAGATACACAATTTCATCTTCATCTAATGTTTTCTTCTCTATCTCTTTGATGAAGCAGAGATGTGGTTCTTGCTCATGACATAATATCACCGTCCATATGCCGGGAATTAACATCAGAAACGAATACATTTTTATGTATATATTCCAATCATATCTTAAAATGTAGCACTTATAGTATATATATATATATAATAAATTCATTTTGGACTATGAAATGTGATAAATAAATAGGAAGTGTGAAATATTTTATTTATGGGAGTGTTTAATAATTATTAAAAAATAAATCGGTGTATCAATTGATTGGAAGCAATTGACTCCCTTTAATCAGATAATAAAGTTTAACCCGATTAAATGACCTCCCCCTCCATATTTGAAACTAATAAAAGGGCGTGTCAATTCTCATATGAGAGGAATGTTATGTGGGGTTTGTAATTAACACACACACATGCAGAGAGAGATGTTAATGGGTGTAGAGATGAAAAGGAGCCGACTTGTTGTTCAAATAAAGGTGAGAGGGCTACCGCTGGTGCTTCAATCATTATTAGATGCTTGCTCACTTTAACGGGTTTTTCTAACACACTAATCAAGATTACGTATTTAAAACCACAATCATATGATCAAGGGATAAGATAAGAGAGATGATTTTTTCTCACTCTAATAAAAAAAAAAATAAAAAAAGTATTTTGTAAGTGCTTTTATTTATTTATTTATTTATTTATTTATCAATTGATAAAAACAACTTAAATTCTAATTAAATACAAAGATCGCTTTTAAACATTTTAAATATTAATTGGTCCGTATATATGAATATGAATATTTCTAAATCTTATCTAATAAAAGATATCAAAGTAATAAAAAAAAAAAAAAAAAACGTAATTTTATTTTTTTTTTTATCAGATCAAATCCGTGCATTAAAGTCTTTTGTAATTTTCTATCTCTTTCGAAAAAAAAAAAAAAACGGTTCTAATTGGAGAAAATCTTTTTCTTCTGAAGAAGGTGCGGCCAGGTGCTAATCGAGTCATTTTAACACCGAACCCAACATCTTTGATGTGTAAGTGTGTGTGCGTGTGTGTGTGAATGCAATGATGTGACCAATGATGCCTCTGCCTGCCACACACAGACTCCTCTCTCTTCATCTTTTTTTTTTTTTTTTTTTTCTGTGATGTTGCAATACTAAACTAATTGAATTGGAAGAGAAGAGGAGAGATTCATTAAGATATTTATGGCATTGTAAATCAAGATAGCCAACGGGTGAAAAAAAAAAAACTTAAATAGAGAGATCTATTATTGCGTTTTTAAAAGGAATTTGTTAAGTTTGAGGATTACAGGAATCTAAGATAATATATGTACAAGTTGTAAAGTATTGGAGAGGGGGAGGGGGAAGATTTAAATCTAAATCCGTTGTTGCGGCGGATATCCGGTACCCTTTTTCAATTTCACCAATTTTTTTCTTTTTAACGTTGAATCTAGGCCAGCAGATGTAGAGGTCTCGACTCATGTAACAAATAACTATAGTTCCCAATTAATATAAATAAATAAGGACGGAGTCTAAATGCCGAAAAATATTCAATCTAAAATTTCCCACCTAAGGGATCAAAGTGAGAATTTCGATGTCACGAAAAGTTCCAAATAATTAGATAGAAAAAGGAAAAGAAAGAGGATATAATCCAAAAATATATGGAGTATTATTTATTGTCTGATGAATATGAACCACCTGGCAACGTCTTGAAAATAAAGCATAGGAAGCATAGGTTCCCTTGGGATTATGACAAGGCTCTTCCCTAAATCGAGTCACCAATAAAATATATTTAAATAAATATGGTCGGATAAATTAATGATTAATATTTATCTAGCATCCAAAGCCGAAAAGAAAAAACAAACAATGTTTATTCATTCAACAAAGAAAACTATAATTTTGGTTATTTTTTTTCAGAAATTCATTTTTTTGTTCATCTCCTCTTCCATTTGCACGTTCCTATCAAAAAGGGTAGAGGAGAGAAAGATAAGTGCAGGCCTATGTAGAGAAAGAATTTTTTAGTAAATAAAAAATCTCTTCTTCTAGAAAGACAAACAAACATTTTAAAAATTAATTTGTTATTTAGACTTTCTCTTTTGGGGAACAAGTGGTTCTTTGGTTTCCGTAAGGTCATTGATCCCTGCATAACGCCCTTTAAAGGTAATAATGAGTAAGGGAATTTTTTCTCCTAAGTGACATTCTCAAACTATAATTCATTATTCACCTCTAACTAGTAAGCTCTACTCTCTACTCCCTCTCGTATGCGTTCTTTGTAAAAAGCCTATAAAAAAAAAAAAAGATAAATTCAAAAAATTTTTTCCCTTTACCTGTTGAAACAAATAAATAGACTTTTGTAATAATTCTGAAAGAAAAAAATTATTATGCGCATCGGCAGAGGTATTTATTAGGTAAAATTAACAACTTTGATAGCTCTTTCTGGAACTTCCCAGAATCAGAATCGCCCACTGGATGATAATAATAATATAAAAACATGTGAATTTAGTTTTTTTTAAGAGAGAAGTCGCATGTCTTTAGTGTTAGCATTGAGAAATTTCTAGGATTTATAAAAAAAGCTACAAGATTCAATTATTTTTTAGAATGACGTTTCGAAAAAGTTATTTATATATTGTTTCATTGGAGCATTTAAAATTTGTTTAAACATATTAAGAGTGACTAGTTTTAGTATTTTAAATTATTACCATTTTCTGTATTCACACTAAATTAAATATTTCTAATAGGAAATCAATTTGATAAGAACAAAAAATCTTTTTTTTTTTTTTAAGTCTGCTACTTTATTTAAATTTTAAATTGTAATAAATAATAATAAAAATGCATGTTTTATTATTGTTATCTGCAGGTCTGGTTCCAAAACCGGCGAATGAAAGATAAACGGCAACGTCTAGCCATGGCTTGGCCTTACGCGGTCTATGCCGACCCAGCATTCGCAACGTTGATCCATGCTGCCGCCACTGCAGCCTCCGCCGATCCAGGCTGCGCCCCACTCGGACCACCCCCCGCCCCCCCCGCAGCCCCCCCCCCCCGCCCCCCCCCCCA
>JAAAKE020094800.1:0-19808 GCA_010014785.2 Anisolabis maritima | reverse complement strand
ATTCATAATTGATTGAATACAAAATCTAACTAACAAATTTTTTTTATTTTTTAAATTTTTTTGTATAAAATTGATAAATAAATACGCAAACAAAAAATCTCTAAAAATCATAGGTAATATAAAATTTTGAACCCACTACTTTGGGGCACGACTCAAAAAATGTGGTGTGACAGTAGAAGTGCGACCCTCATACCAGATTTTTTATAAATGAATTGTTGACTATAACAACGAGGTATGTGGCATTCACTTTAAATGTAATATATCCTGTTCTTCCATCAATGCATTTCTCAGGGCTCGTGCAACATACCCCCTTTCCCTAAATAATTTGCTGAATTCCAATATATTTTATTGTCATTAAATTTAATAACTATAGGTATCATCATCATCTTTATAATATATCATTTTCCCTTTAGAAATATCTGAAAATATTTAATAATTACTGCTAATATTTATATATTGACCTATATCATTTTGTGCTTTTAAGATTAATGACTCAGAGCCATTTTTAACATCGGAGTGATTCAGGTATTTAAATTAAAAGGAAAATGGACATTTCGACTCGTGTAATATCTTAGATTTATTGCAAGTTTGTTCACTTATTATATATATATTAACACTTTTATTCCCAGGACGAGGAGAGCAAACAAGAAATAATTTTCACGGAAGAAAATTCAGTTAATATTAGAAAAGTCATAAAAGTAATTATCAAATAAATACCCCAGTCTCTTCTATTAAACCCTTAAACCCGAATCAAATTAAACCGGAATGGTAAATTTTAGCAACTTATTTCCAATTCGAGATGTATACGAAATAATGCCTAAAAAATGCTTTAGAGTAAATGCAGGACTGATTCCAACCTAACGATTTAACAGATTTAAATAAAATTTTATACATGCTTTCAATCAAAGATTAAAGTAGAGTCCATCAATTATTGGAAAAAATCGACTGATCTAAAGTGAAACTTTACTTGAAGTTATCTCAACTAATAATCTTAACAAACATATATTCATAATTCAAATTACTTTTTTTTTTATCATTTTGAATAATTTTTATTTGAAAAATTTTTAATATATGTTGCAGGTCTAATTGATCAGGAATTATTTCAGTTTTAGTAAAAGCACAAGGTCAGAACGATTTTAAATGTATTGATTTGAAGTCAATATAAATTTTTTTCAAATACTTTTTCAAAATTGATCAATTTCGTATATAGGTCTTGTTTTTCTTATTGAATAATAAGAAAAAATAATTCGATTTTTCACATTTGTACTTAAAATGAATTATTACTTCGGGCTGGTCGATTTTTGCCTTACTTCTCCTTAAGAGAGGGTCTAATAACTTATTATCATTCAGTGGAGCAATATATTAAATGTTTCATAAAAATTTAATTTAAAAAGAAGAAACTGAGTTTATTCTCAAACTCTTGGTTGCTGGAAGGTAAAGGCAACCCAAATGGCCAACTCACATTTTTCGATTAAACATTAACCACGCATGCGCAGTTGTTAAATCTCCTAATTAACAAATAAACTTGTCTGATACACTATGGAGCAATTAATATTCATTAGTGAATTGGTCATTTGGGTTGCCAATCTTCCAAAAAGGACAATTTATACATCCCATAGTACGATGCAAGTCCATTTGGATAACCACTTCAAGTTCAATTATATTTAAAAAATAATATAAAATATTTTGGATATTAATAAGCTACATATATTAACATATCCTAATTTTTTTTATCCTAATTTTTTATATTCATATTCTAAAATGGTTTATGACCCATGCCTTGAAAATCTCTTAGAGTAATGGATAATGTAAATAAAAAATAACTATAAAATATTGTTAATATAATTTGTATTATTTAAAATTCTTCAAGGATGTATTAGGTTATTTTTTCCAGAGTTACTGCCTATTTGGTTATATATATAGAGATATTCAAATTTTATATATTTTTGAAAATGCCCAGGGACTTCAAGGCGTGAAGAGGAGGAGAGAATTCTGCGTACCAGGGTCCTAACTTTTGAGGAGTTCGACCATTTTACGGGGGATGTCTAATATGTTACTATTATGGGAACGGCTCAGGCCAATTTTTTGAATGAAATCTTCCCGCCTATGGATCCTTCTAGAAACGTCTCTGACACTCTGGATGTTAACCATATATGCTCAAAAATTATTAAAGTAAATTAATAATTATATATAATAAAATTATTTCGGTCTAAAAAAAACGTTGTATAATGTAATAACTCTTTATTAATAATTTCTTGATGTTGGAATCATGATATTCCAGTACAAAAAATAGATTATATATTCTTTGACGCATTCTTCGTGATGGAATTGTTAATATAGTTTAAAAAAAAACTTTTTAATTATTAATTCTATTACTGTTCAATATCATTTTGTCTGTATGTCTCCTAGGTGACATTATTTTCGTTTCCATTTATATACGTTCTGGAAGGGTTTCCGCGGTTGAATGTATGTGGAATAGTATTTTCAAGGGTTGGTCTATAATCAGTAAATGTTCATAATCAATTATTTTCAAATTTTCGCTATTTTACTTGCTCTCAAATCTGAGGTAAAACTATTCACCTCGACTTGGGGAGTAGGCAGATTGAGACCCCAATGTCAACCCAAAACAAACTCCAATATCCAATCAAACTCTTCCTACACCCCAAAGACAAACAAAAGCCCTAGAGACCTTCACTTGTGCATTTCACTTAAAGGCCAGGAAGACTGCCTCCCTGAAAAGCCGCCACAACTATTCCATCCTAAACACCGAAACGTCGTGTTAACCTCAACAATCATCGCGAACCAACTCGTGAAAATACTATTCTATATATATATATCTATATCATATCGATTAAAAATTATTTTAAAAATAATCGATTATGACCAATCACTGATTATAGAAATTTATTTAAGTAAAAATAATTTTATTATTTTTTGAATATTAATTTTTTTTTTAATTTTAGTTATTAATTTAATTTAGATGGGATCTCTGGTTATATATACCTGAGGGGTTTTGATCAAGAAGACGACGGTATAATTAAAAAATAAAGATCTCGAAGAGCCAAATATTACTACGTAGATTTAAACTTTATTTCCTTTCTCTTACTCCTGCAGATATATTTCTTTAATAAAATTTTCAAAATATATATATCATAACAAAACTATGCTTGGAAACCACTGCGATAGATAGATAACTAAAAGGGTCAAAAAGGCTTTGAAGCTATAGGCAATTTCAGTATAGATATAAAGGGTTAAAGTACAAAGGCTCATCAATTTTAATCAAAGTATCAATTTAAGTTGAGGACTAACTAAAAAGAAAATAAGAACGATTGCTGGTGAATAGAAATTTCACATGTGAAGGCTACTTGACTCTTGATGTCTATTCTTATAAAAGAAGAGAATGACACGAATCTTTCGTATAATCCTAGTAAAGGAACAACTTTTGGTAACAATCAGTTTTTCCTTCAATATGTTTGATCTCAATCAGACCTACAGGCTTTCAGAAATATATACAAAGAAAATTATCTAAATCATTTTTTGGGATCTCACTTTCAAAAATACTCCGTGAAATCTCGAATTTGAAAAACTATCATTAATATCATCCTCTCCTAAAGAAGGTAACTACTGTTATAGAAAATTTACAAAAATAATACACTTAGAATTAAAAAAGCAAGCAGTAAATAAGAAAAAATGTCTGTAATCTTTAAAGAAATTATTACTTAATACTTAAAGAATTTAAACAAATAAACATTATTTTTATAAAAATTATAAATCATGATTTATTGTCTTGTTGAATAAGATAAGATAACCCTGGATGCTAAGAAAAGGTCCACCAATTAACTTTATTTTTGTGTTTGAGCATTTTTAATTGATGTTTAATGTCTTTAATAAGAAAAATAATATTTAATCCAATAGATGTAAGAAATATTTGATAATTATTATTAATATATTAAGGGTTTATATTTATTGAGTGAATAAAGAATCTAAAAAATATTTATTTAGAGTTTTTTAAATATTCAAATGTTTTCAATTTAGAAAAAAAAATTACTCAACTTCTCTTGAAGTAAGATAACCTTCTCAATATATATATATAAATTACTAGCTGCGCAACCCGCCTTTGGCTGGCTAGGCACCTAGGCAGGGGGCTTCGCCCGCTGCACTCCCTGCCTCTTCTGTCGAAAATTTGATTCCTATCTTTTTTTTGCTTTTTATAATCTGAGTCCAAAGTTATACCAAATTGGTCAACAAATATTATTCATTATTTAATTAACTAATAATAATTAGTTGTGTCATTATTAATTTTTCAAGTGTTAATTTTTTGTCATTATCCTGGTTGTAATTTAAATTTACCAGTTTAAAAACAAGGGAAAGTTGCAAGTAAATAATCACGCGACGTGCCTCTCGTATTCAGATATTTTTCACATAAGGGTTTCAAGTGTTTAGTGTTATTTTTCATTTATTTATACCTCGGCTTAAAATCCGATCCATATCCGTCTGCGAGTGCCTAAATTAGCATATTCCAAACAAAATTATGCTTTCCACCCACTACAAAGGGGCTTTTTTCCTTAATCTGAATTGCTTCTATGAGCACTGAAAAAAATCCCATTAATATGCGGCTATACATCTCGGAGATATTCAATTTCTTACTAAAATGAAATCCCCCTAATCTGAAATCATCATAGCCTAAAACCACCCCGGAAAATTCTCTACACATTGGAAAAAACTCCATAAAAATCCGTCCAGTAATTTCGAAGTCTATGCTTTATAAACAGACAGACAAACTTTGTCTTTTATATAATAGTTTCTATATACATTATGAGATGCGGTAAGTTTGTTACCACTGTAGTTTCGTTAGAACAAGATTTTTTTTTTTAAATTTTTATCAGAATAATTTCGAAAGAATAGCCAATCTATTGATGTAAAGTATTGGAACAAAATTGGAAAATCCAAAGTAAAATAAAGTTTAAATTATAAACATCTTAAAAAAAATCCTGAAGGTCATGCGCAATAATATTCTAATGAGTTTATTACAAATCCTTTGGCATTTCGTACTCTCGTTCAGTTTCTTACAATTTCAATGCCGGCTACTAGGCACTTAAGCTTTTCTCAATATATACTATATGAAATTTAGTCATTTAAACTCTTATGTAATTTGTATCTATTGACTGAATTTTTTATGTGTGAGTGCTAGGCGCCCTTTTCAGCGCTCATGTATGGAATGGCTTTCCATATCCAAATTATTAATTATTATATTTAAAAAATATATATATGAATATGATTTGTTATACATATACTATTCCCCTCAAATGTAATTGGACAACCAGTATCTTTTGTTTCTTCTTAAAGAATAATTAATTAATTAAGACTTAGATGAAAGCCTAAAATAATAAATTCAATAAAAGGTAAAGCATAATGAAATTTGATGATTTTATCTAGGTCTGCTAATTATCCATTAATACGAAACAAAATATACAGATTTTCCAATTACTTTTGAGGGGGGATAGAAGACTTACCTCCGAAAATAATAAATTTAATAATAGGTAATGTGTATGATAATAGGATAAGAAAAGCTAGATAGAGACCCTCTTATTTCATAATATTGCAAAATAAGGTAATGGACCTAAATCACCCCCCTCCATTGATTTTCAAAAAATACAATTTTTTTAGGAGGGATAGTATAAGCCTCTCCTGATTTGCCAATACAAATATTTTGATTATTTTTATATATATATATTTTAATATAGTAAATTGGCTTTAATGAAAGAAATCAAACACTAGTTTAAAACTATTTTTTCTCGTTTTATCTATATGTAGGTAGTGTAAATGTGAAATGGGAAGCCTCATCTCAAATTTTATTAAAACCTGGTGAAAATTAAAAAAAAATTTTAAGGGAGAACCTTATTGTTATTTTTCACTTATTTATGTCGTTGGTAAGCCTCATTTTTTATTAAGATTGGATGAAAAAGTCTGTAAGATTCCAATTATTAATAATTATATATATATATATATGTATTTTTTAAATTGTCATCGATATTTTTTATACTACTACGACTACTAGAGCTCTGAGGATAATCTTAATCAAGATCAAAACGTTAGCATAGAGAAGAAGAATATAAAGAGAAATATAAGCTTCTTCCTTTTATTTTCTTCTCCTTCAATTACAATTACAGTCACATCTTTGGAATATCACAATATAATAATCTAATCTTTTTTTTTGCTCCACCAACTTTTATTCTCCTTATAATTTTATGTGCCTATTTTTTAGGACCCTTACATACTATTACGTAGGCTCGTTACTCAAACCCTAGTATTTTTTCTTCCTATTCAATGTCTTCTCTCTTTCTCCTTTTCTTTTGAACACTTCGCACCCTAAAAAAAGGGAACATCTCATAGTTCGAGAAACGCTAAACAAGACCAAATGATTTCGAAAATAATGCATTATAATATATTGGAAATAATTATGAAAAGATAAACCAAAGTCTCGCTAATTTGAAAACGCATATAGGTGTAGTGACGGATTCTGACCATACCAACCAAATACTTTTTAAAATTAGTTTTTTTTTTTAATTTTCTAAGAGAAAGTATCTTTTCTTATTTTTATTTAAATACAAATTTTTTTCGAATCTTTTTTTCAATTCTTCGCACCTCTTTTTTTTTAAATTCCGCACTCTCGTTTAGAAACCACAGGTTGTATTTATATTATATTTTTGAGCTGTAAAACTCAAAGGAAAAGTGCATTTTCCTTTGAGAAGAATCGCTAAAAATGTTAAATCAAGTGTGAGCAAATTGAAGGGATCGATTCATGCATGTTTGTTTTCCAAATTTTTTCCAAGTTTTTATTATAAAAGTCATCCTATTATCAATCGATTTACTTAAACTTATTTTTTTCTTTTTCTGATAATTTTACAAAATAACTGCAGTGATCACAAAAATAAAAAATTTTGATGTTGACCACAGTTGTTTATGAAAAAAATCAGTCATATATACAGAAACCCTCCGACTGGAAAAAAAATAGTTACACTACTACTCTGAGTCTGACCGAATAATGTTCTTTAATTAACCACTTGTTTAAAGCTAGAGCTACATGCTAACAATGCAAGGCGAGGACTTGGAGATACACGAGGACCCACATATACTTAATTAAAATAGACCCCACAAATAGATAGAGAGAGAGGGCGAAACGCTATGACTAAAGAAAGAGATAGACCCAGCCTCTATATTCACATACACATTGTAACTTTCATAACATGAAGGAATGTTTGATACCTAGAAAATTAATTCTAGAAAAATGATTAAATAATAAAAATAAAAACGATTGAAAGATAATTACCTGGAGATATGAAGTGAAGGTTTGAATTTGAATTTGTATGGGATTTTAAGAAATAATCCAGGAACAAAGAAAGGCATCAATGGTGGATTGTCGAGATGGCAGCCATCTTGGCGGAGGAATCAAAGATCCTTTGTTAAATTAAGTGAGGTTATGAGATGAAAGCTCTCTGGCTGGACGCTGACCTCCTACTGGAAGACGAAGGAGGCGGGGAGGACGCGGACGCCTCGTGCTAAACAATCGAACAGAGGCATCACGTGACAGCACCACGTACTACAATCCTATTGTTCCAAATATCCAAAATAATCAACTGTTAAATTAAAAAAAAAAAATATAATCGACGATATAATATAACCTTCCTATATGATCAAAAGGAATAATAAAATAAATCTTAACAATGTAAGAAAATGATTTTTTCTTTAATTTATATGACCTTTTAATTTAGTTTTTATTTTAGGTTTATTAAATATACTATTGAAAAAATTTAAAGTATAATTATTAAAATAGAACGTATTGAAAATTATATTAGCTCTAGCTCGTTTATTATGGAAAATAATAAAAAAAATACTTATTTTTTTTAAGAACAAAACTTATTCCATACAAATGAATACCAATAATATACATGTATATGTATATAACACTATCTGCGTGGCCTGGTTTTAGTGGGATAATATTTTTTATTGCTTCAAAAGAATTGAATAACTAAATTTAAATAATCGATCATTTATAGTACGTGTAATTCTCCGTGCTACGCCTTAGGGGTTCTTCATCATGACCTTTATAAATATCATACTCAAATAAAAATAGTGTTAAAACTTCGAAAATACAATGTAATTTGTATTTTGCAAGATAATGATAGTGGGATAAGTGTTTTATAATATCATCCGAGAATTTATTTTTTCTAGGGCATCTAGAAAATACGAAAATCCAAAATAGACAAATTAAATGTCAATTGATCAATTTAACAGAATACTGCCTTTATGACTCATCTCATCATTCATATGCGTCAGGAAATTAACTTTCATATGATTTTACTAAGGACGGTTACAGCGTTTTTTTACCTACCACACGATTATATATAATAGTAAAGGGAAAGAATTATGATCATAAAAAATTTGACCTCCATTTTTTTAAATAGCTTTACGTTTCAGGTAAAAAGGACTCCAAAAATGCAAAAAAATTTTATGTACAATACGTAGATTTATGTGTGTGTAGGTTTAATTTTGGCTTATATCTCTTGAACCACTCATCGAAAAAGGATAAAACTTAACAAGTTGATAGGCCAAGGAATGGCAAAGAAGCGGCTCTCAAGGAACTTGAGTAAAAAAGATTCCCGAATATTTCTCGCGCACCACGATTTTCTCACCATCTGTTGGGCCAAATCATTTGAAATTCACTGATAATACTTAAGAAATTTGTCCACTTCCAGAATTTGCATAACAATCTGTTCAGTGGGAGCAGATTTATTCTAAAAAAGTGAAAAAAAATGTATATGAGATAATAAACATACATGATCGAAAAAGACATTGAGACTCTTTAGCGAATAATTTAACGCACAGGAATTAAGGAATGTCACACAACAATAATGACTCGTTCGTGTGAGGGACGACCCTTGCTAAGAAACAATAGAGATCTTTTTGAATGGAAAAAAGCAATAAAACTGGATGAATTCGATATAAAATTAAAATATTTTATTTCCAAGCAATATCTAAATAAAATATGTCTTGTTCAGAAAAAATCATCATAATTTGCTTTTTGAATGAAAGTTATATGTCATTTCTAGCTCTTGAGATAATTTCTAAAAATATAAGCTAATAATAATTTACATTTGTAAATGCAACAAACATTTTTAAAGTAATTATTTCCTAGAGAAATTAAAAATTATTTACTTCCTAAAATGCCAAAGATTTAATATTTAAGATAATAGCCTAACAATATTATAATTATTCATTCACTCTCTTCTCTTTATTTATGTAATTATAGCTCAAATATTTCTCTCTGCAACTTTGTGAAGATTTTGGAATTTAGTTTCAGAGGGCACGGAATCGAAAGTAAAAAACCCCAAATTTCTACGTGGTCGGGAACATAGCTTTATTTTTCATTATATACTTATACATATAGATAGATTTTAGAAGTATTATTTTTACAAATTATCAAATTTTATATATATTATAAAAATTAAAATAATATAAAAAAAATTTTTTTCTATTTTAATTAAATTAATTATTAATTAAAAATTTGTTTATTAATATGTTAGGTTGTTCTCGCTCTCTCTCTCTCTCTCTCTCCCTTTTAAAGTATGAGGTTTTTCTTCGAAAAAAGTACCCTTTTCTGTGTGATGAATTTGTTCGAAACCTTAAAATAACAAACATTTTGCCTAAATTTTCACTTTTTCAATAAGCAATGATTGGACCTATTTTATAGATATCGTTCAAAATATGAATTGAATTGAATCAATTTTTTTACAAGCAATTCATTTATAATAATTTTAAAATATTTTGTTATCAAAATTCAATTAATAAAATTTTAATTTGATTCACAAAGAAATTATGATTGACACTTTTATGCATAACACTAGAAAAAGCTTTTTTAAACAAAGAAAGGTTCTTTTTAAAATAACTTCTTTACAATATAGCATCATATAAAGTCCCCATAAAATTATTTTATCCTTGATGAAAAAATACAATTTCCATTTAAATAGTCTTCTGAATCTATGGAAATTTTTTATAAACAAATTAAATATCTTTAAAAATATGTCATGTTTAGAGTATACATGTATATGTTGGATATGGTATACGCTTTTACACAGAATAATAATAATTGAATCCGAGTCCTCTTTAATCTGGTGCTTAGGGAGTATATGGGTGCCATCGAAATCCTGGGTTCATTTCCGGGAGACTATATGATCATTTGGCATTAAATTATACTATGACGATGTATTAATATTAATATACGAGATGGTTATTAAAAACTAATATCTACCATGGAGTGTATAAATTCGTTCATTTTTGTTTTCTGGTAGATAGGCAACCCAAATGACCAATTCATTAAAGGATTTTTTGGTTAATTGATTTCTACTACTAGATTGATATTAGAGCGAATCAAGCATACTCAGGTATTAATTTCTAATAAGCATGCGTCGTCTAGAAAAGCTCTGGAACAAATTATCGGAAAATCCATTAGTGAGTGGGTCATTTTGGTTCCCTTTCTTCCTCAAAACAAAAATGAACGAATTTATGCATTCCATGATAATTCAAAATTAAGTCTAAGAGCTTTCTAAGAAAAATTTTTATGAGTGGCTTTGATAAAGTTTTGTCCGTCTGGGACGGTTCTTCATTTATCTCTCACTTTCTCCAAATGTGGTTCTTTTTTTTTTCCTTTGATCTTTATACTTTCTCTTACCTATATATGTAAAATATAGTGAGAAAGTATTGCAATCACAATAAAAATTGATGTCGAGATTTCAACAGAAATATACTTTTTGAGGTCCACTGAGTATAGAAAAATGGGTCTCGCAAAATGGTCTCTCTCTCTCTCTCTCTCTCTCTGTGTGTGTGTGTGTGTGTGTGTGAATAAGATTTCTCAAAAACAAAAAAACATTCGAGGTTGAAATTTTATATTTAAGCTAGGTACCCTCGTCGCATATACATCGAAGCTTTTAAATAAAATCGGCCAATGGGTACTAGTACTCTAAATATGTACTTTTTTCGATTTTCTCAAAATTCGTTCTAACCATTTTGATTAAAATTCATAAAACAATTATTTATTAGATGATATTTGAAATGTATTATCCTTTCCCCCCTCCCCCCCCCAAAAAAAAAAAAAATTGTTTGTGGCTCACTTTACTCTTGTACGTTTTTAGATTTTTTGTGATTTTTTCTTAACTACTCTTTTGAAATCGATAAAATGGGCTGTATATTAAACAAACAAAATCCGAGTCATATGAAATTCTCATTTATTAAACAAAATAAATAGAACTTGACTCCACATTGAACAGCATTGGCTACCTACTATTACTCAGCTTTCCTTTCCTTAAGTAAGAAAAGTTGTGTGATGTACGTTTAATCACACCAAATTCTTTAAAATATCTTTTGTATACAAAATCCTTTTTCAATATGGTCTTTTTATATGAAGCCATGTAATTCTTGGATAAATGAATATATTATGTTTAACTTTCCTGTGGAAACAGGAAAAATAAAATAATCCCATATATTTTGTAGAACTTATTGGTTTTTTTTTTCGTCTTAAGTTTAATTTCTCGATTTGGAGGGTCAAAAAAATTATAGATGTGACAGAGAGGAATAGCATATTGGTTGATGAGAGGGGGGACGGGAGAGACATAAAGAAGCAAAAGGAATTTGGAAAACTTGTAGTCTCCATTCACGTTCTTACCAAAGAGCCGATTAAGTCTGAATAGCTGCATTTATTTAATTATATATTAGAAATTAAATTAGGAGTTGGGATAATATATCATTCCAGAAAAAAGCAAGATTTTTTAGTTCTGATCGTATGTTTGGTCTTAAATAAGAATAACAACAATGAGCATTGTTTGTGTATCTATGAGACATGGCACACACCACCAGGCTTGGGACCGGTGACGTCACGACAAGAGATATGTCGCTGGCCAATGACGAGACTCAGCCAATTGAACCCCGCCGCACCGGTGACGGCAGTGGGGGCTGCGAATGCCAACTTAAATGGCGGCGGAGTGTGCCGGCGGCCCATTGCGTTTTAGGGGGCTGTGTTGTGGGGGCCGCATGTGTCTTTATTTTCTATCGTTCTGTCATTCATCATTAACTATTTTATTGCTCAGCCAAGTGTGATATTATTGTGAATTACATCGAGCTACAATCATTGTTAGTGGTTTGTATTGTGTCATTATCTGCTCCCCTAAGTTTAGAATAAATTAACAAATTTAAATTTAAATAAATTTTCAAGTTTTTGCGAATTCCTAGCATTGCTATTTTTCCATTTATCTATAAAATACATTTGGCCTTCATACTTTTCTTAGTATTTGTTATTAGGAGTAAATACTATTTTTTTTTTAAGACTTTTAAAAAATCCAAAATTTGAATATACAAAATTCAATTCCTGACCTTCAGATCGACAGAGCGGAAATGCCAAATACGAATTTTCAACCCTTGTTTTTTTTAAGTAGACTCTTGGTCCAAATGGTACAGAATACTAGGTAGATTGAAAGCAAAATGAGAAAGTTTTTTAAACTCGTTACTACGATGACGAAGGTAACAGCAGCTGGAGTGGGGACGATGAACCGCATATCCCTCGAGTTGAGGAGGGACAGAGAGAAAGAGAAAGAACGCTCCGCTGAACATTCTCGTTTAATTGAACTCCTAAAGCAGTTAATTGTCGTCAAAGAGAGGTGACTGGTTAATACCTGATATCTATATATGCATATCCACCAAAGTGCGAGCACAAGAGGAGGAGACATTTCCCTTCAAAAATTCCCTCCTTTCATTTGATAAGGTGTCCAAACCTAAGAAGAATGATCCCACTCCCGTACCGGGTACCTGTTTGATAATAAGTTTGCAGACTCAGAGTGTGAGTACAAGAGACATTTCCCTTTCAACGACGGACACAGTCAAAGCTCTGTCGATTCCTGTCAGGTCTCTCCCAAATGATTAGAATCATGTCAAATGTTGACAACGTCTTTTTCTTTCTCTTTTTCAGTCATGACGTTATTGGTTTATCGGTGATGGATATTGAAGTTCAGACTTTTGGGGGTTTCGAGTTCGAGTGACGGAAATTTGACACAAGTGACTAGTTAAACATAGAAATACATATATATGTATATAAAAATATACATATATATATATTTAATTAAAAATGGGACATAAACAATATTTAAAAGTGGGCCAATCAGCCAAAAATCGACTTTTTGGAATATCCCCGTTTCGTGGAGCTAATAAAGATGGATCGCCCATTCAGATGCTCATCTCAGGACAAGGAAAGATCAACCATGGTGAGTACTTTTCTTTTTATTTATTTAATTAACATCTTTCAAGTATAACACCGACTACTAATAATATTTACAAACAGGAAAGAAAGAAAATTCATTGACAATGATAAAACTTCCAAGTCATTGCAAATACTATAACATGATGACTGTTAATGTAAATTTTATTTCGATTGAAACCAGTGATGTAATCATCTCTGGCCATGACATTGTTCGGACCATCTTTTAGAATCTCTTTCTCTTTCGGTCAGAAATTGTGCAAGGTAATTAATGAATAACAATAATAAAGTCAATGACCAAGCGTTTATTCGCCTGTTAATCGGCTCCTCTCGTTTTTTCTTTTTCTTTAATTAAACCAAACCCTTGACAATCAAAAGAGAGGAATTTATCTATTACTCAATCGTGTGGAAAGTTATTTGTTTAAAAAAAAAATTAAGTAAATTTTAATCTTTGTATTAATAATTCCGTGCAGTGAAAGTCGGTCTGTATCATCACATGAGGTAAGATATATAAATCTTCATCTCCTTTTATTTCATCCTTAACTAGGTTTGATTTAATTTATTCTTTTTTGAAGGTTTATTGAAAAAAGACGTTTATATTTTGAGGTTGCTACAAGTATGAAGGTCCTTTTTTTAGCCGGAAAGAAAATAATTTTTATATCGACAAATTAATATAAAATATATTGCCTAAATAAATAAAAAAAGTTCTCATAGGATTTTTTATATTTACTTAAACAACTTCTATTTGTGAACTAAGAGAAAATTAAAAAAATATTAATAGAAATTTATTTTTGCATTTATGGTCCGGAAACCAAATTTTATCTTATCATGTAAATGAAGTGAATGACTTCTCATATATTTAAATTACATACTTTTTATAGATAGCCTTTAAATCAAAGATAATTATATTATTTGAATTACTCTATATGATTAAAAACAAAAACAAATGAAGAGGAATTTCTAAATTACTTTTTTAATAGAAAAAAAGATTATTTTGGTATTCAAAACCCACCGGAGTTTGTATCTAAAGGAACATAAAAATTCATTTTTTTTGCACTTTGACAACCACATAAAATGTTAATTTGTTATCTTTTAGTAAAAAATGCAAGCATATAAAAATATTTTTTATTTGGACAAAGTACAGATAGAATTACAATTTTAATTACATATGATAATTACAAATGATAAAAAAATCCAATTTTTTTAAATATGTTTATATAATTGAAGGGGAAAATTTTTTAATATTTTTAAATTTATCTTGCTTTTTTTTTTTTAATTTATCCAAATTTATCATTTTTTCCAAATGGTAGCCATTAGAAATAATATTTAATATTAGGCAGGAACCTAGAAAAATTTTTAAGGGCACATCAAGTGAATAACCATTTCAAGGAGGGAATCGATCTATTTTTCGCAAGAATTCTCCGGAATATATTGTAAACTTGATCATTTTTGGGAAGAGGGGGTGGCCGGGGGCTCAATGTCACTGCTTCATATTATCACATGGTTTTGAATAGGCCTTATATTACTCATACGGGACATATAAAGAACCTATCATTGAAAATTTTTAATGAATTTACTTTTTTAATTAAGATTCTCTTTTTTGATTAAGTTATGTGACAAATATTATTAATGAAAAAAGCTTTCTATATAAAATCTTATAAAGATTTTATTTTTCAAATTTATTTATATTTTTTTATTTTAAGATTATTATTTATAAAATAAGAATTCCGTGAAAATGTGTAGTATGAATGCTGTATATTGAAATTTATATTATATATATATATATACAAATTTGGCCTATTAAAATTTAAATTAATTATATATATATATATTAATTTAAATTTTAATAGGCCAAATTTTTTTTGATGGGTGATATGAGTTAGTTACCTCAGGTGACTTTAACGCTAAGTACGCCCCTTTAAATGTCTTTATTATATTAGACAAAAGGTTTGATCATTCCTCTTAATAGTTTTGAAAGCTTAAATATCTGATTTAAATCAATTTCATTGTAATGTCAAAAAAAAAAAAATTTTGGAAAAATTAAATAAATTATTGTAGAAGAATACTCTTATGGATTAATTCACTAAAAATATATCACTAAATGGGAAATAATTATAGAATGTTTTTCTTGTAATGTATGTTAATTATGTGACTAATAAATTAATTTTCTCAATAGAGTTGATTTATTGAAAGATTTTTAATTATTGACAAATAATTAAACTTATTATAATATAAATATTAATGAATAATTACGGCCTTTTATTAATTATTTCATCATTAATAACATTAAAATGAATGAATTTCAATTGTGATTTGTATTAATATATAAAAAATTGAGTGAACTTCAAATTTCTCCTATTGATATTCCCATATTCGTATCCCAAATGTCCATTTTATTATTAAATTGAAGAATATGATTGTAAATGCTAAAAATTTTTTTAATAAATTAGTGCTCAAATGAGAGCTTATGATCTCTAAAATTGGAATACATTTTTTTATAAATCTCGAGAAAAATAAAAAATTAATATATCTATATATTTATTTAAAAGGAAGCATGTACTAAGGAAATTTATTGTGGCTTATTTGAAGAAAATATTTTTTATAGACAACCCTCAAACTATATATTCGTTCCTTTTTGACTTCCGGAACGGACGAGAATGAAAGGCAACATTCTCTCTTTAGAATTTGAAATAAATAAACATTCTTGAATTATTAAGTGTACAAATAAGCGTTAAAATCTCCAAATGAAAACGGGCGATAACTTCACCTTGACTATTAACTTAAAAAAAAGAATGCCATAAAAAAAACAATACTGAATGGCGCAAATGGACCATTGGTCAGTATGTCTAAGGAAAGTCGACAGGTGTCAAGTACCTGTGTGTCTGTATGTGTGTGAGGCATGCCACACATGTGGGCCACTGATTGGCTTCTGGCTGTCGCCACTCAGCCTCCGTTGCCCATTACATAAGCGAGTTCTCCGGTTTTGAAACGAACCTCACATTGGATCGAGTATGTGAGGTGCTTACGTAAGACGAAGATTTTTTTAAGGACGTCCAGGCAAATCCAAATCTTCTCAAGGGTTGTGTTATTTTGATCGCTTAAAGCCTTATCTACCTTTGTTCGTAAGTGGATATTTTTTTGGCTATAAAGAAATTATAGCGGAATTTTCAAACTCCAAGTAATATTTTTTGAGTTGAAATATGTATCGGAAATTTTTTGGAAGCTTTAATTCAGAAATACTTTTTTATTTTTTATTAACTTATTTAAATCCGATTGACTGGAAATAAATTCAGGATATGGAAATGCAGTTTTCATAGTACTAATCTGCATAAAGTTAAGCATACAATTCAGTATCATTTACCCATATTATTACCAGAAGTGGCATTAGAGAGATGATTTGATAATTTTGGACATTTAAAGTCGAATAAATCAAAATGATCAGAGATACCATACTCATAATAAAATATTTTATATTATTTTTCTGTTATTAGAAACAGCAACAAACACACCATTTTAGAAACAAATTAATTTAATATAGGAACATGTAACATATTTAAAAGATTATAATAAAACATTTATAAATCAGTGTTTTTCTGAGAGTATTAATCTTACCTCTCCTTATTTTTTATTAATAGGTGAAGTACCGACAATCGGAGACTAACCTCTTTGTCTTGTCGATGATTATAATTTAATAATGTTAAAAAACAAGCCATAGTTCACGACATCAAGAAAGCCCAGGCATAAAACACAAAGTTTTAAATAAAATTTTTATTTATAACTATTTAAATTTTAAAGTATGAGTTTATATATAGTTTAAATTTGGAATATAAAAAATCATGATCATTAGGAGGAGAGCTCAAGTTTCTTTTAAATTTTGTTTGTACTAATTTTATGAGTATTTAAATCCTCGAAATTTACTTAATATTTAATAACTTTATAAGATTTAATTATCACATGAATTATAATTAGATAATAACAGAGTGAAATTTTAAATTGAAGCCTTTAAACGTCAGTGGCAAAGTCTCAATAAATATTATAAAATCAAGTAAATTTTTTCTTTCTTTTTTTGTTTTTGTTACAAAGTAAAGCGATTAGTGATTTGAAAGAAATCCCCGGGAAGTCAAAAGAGTGTTTGTCGTCCTCCCTGAGGCGCTCTTCGCCAGTGATTCCGAAGGTGAGGATCTCTCCTCTCCTGTTGCAACCTACTTACCGCCAACCTTGATCCACATTTTGCATTTTGTATTTATTTTGAATTTCTTATCTACTATCTCTCGGTTGCGGTTTCACCAAAAAAGCCCTCCCGGGTGATTATTCATCGTTATTTCAGTTAAATGATCCTAATCTATAATGTTTTTATATAAGATAAACACCAAAGATGGCGGATCTTTTTGTTTTGACGTAAGAAGTGTTGTTGAGATTTTTTAGAATGCTTTTGTTTCTTAGAATAAATTAGATATTTATTAAAATTTTTAATACTTTGAATTTTTTTCTAATATGATATTGACTGTAACGAAAGCTTTGTGAAAGCTGGAATTTTCCGATGGTCCATGGCGTAGAATATGATGAATTGCTTATTTGATAGTGGATGGAGGGCACCGGGAAATTACGCGTGTCCTAATCCGAGTCTGGCAATAACGTTTGATAAATAATGTCCAAATGTCTCTTAAAGTGGGAGAGATTAATGTATTTAAAAGAAAAGCCAACATGATGGCAAATAAATATATTTCTCAATCTCTAATTGCTAAAAGAATAATGAATTATTTATAATAATATAAGATTACATATATAAAGGCAATTAAAACTTATTTATAAATAATATATATGATTTTAGATTATTTCCTAGTTTTAGTAACATTTCAAAAAATGACTAGTTATAATATTAATTCAATATCCAATAAAATGTTATTCTTTGAAGTTAATAAAGATAATATGAAGTGAATTGCAAAAGTGAAAAGAAATGTTTATGATTGCATGAGATTAAAAAAAAAAAAACTATATATATGAAAAAAATAAAAATCTTTTCTATTGGCACGCGTTAAGAGGGGTCGCTAATTCTCGTGAGCTACATATTTGATCTTTCATGATTTGTAAATAAATTTGTCTTCTTCCTTGGTTTATTATTTTCGTACTACGAGATTGCCACAAGAAATTAATTATGCAATCGAGAAAAAATATGTTTGCCTCTGGCACAGTCTGACGCTTGATTAAAAAAAAACTGGTGTGACTAAAAGCATATTACACAACTATCTCTTAACTAAGGTAAGGAAAGCTGAGTGATGTTCTGTCACACCAGATTTTTTGCATCGGCCCCTCTAGATAGCCGTTTAATGCCAAATTGAGACCAATTTAATAGATTTTGTTAAAGTAGTGTGTAGTTAGTATAAAGAGAGTTGTTGGTCCCGCCGTTTACCCGAACATAAGCAAGACTACATCATTAAAGTGGGCTCCAGTTAATTTTGGGGCGGATAAGGCTTAATACATTTCAAAGATCATCTAATAAATAATTGATATATAAATTTTAATCAAAATCGTTAGAGCGAATTTTGAGAAAATCGAAAAAAAATCTAAAAAAGTACATCAGTACTCTTAAGCCGATTTTAGTGAAAAGCTTCGAGTTCCATGCAACGAGTTACATAGCTTAAATATAAAATTTCAGCCTCGTACGTTTTTGTGTTTTTGAGAAGTCTTGTTTACAGACCGACCATTTTGCGAGGCCCAGTTTTTTTTTAGACACAGGGGGCTTCAAAACGTGTTTTTCTAAAATAAATTTTTTTTTCTTTAAATAGGAAATGTTTAGAAAAAAAAGTAGATCCTGAGTGAGATTTAATCACAATCCTAATCTTGTTCTCTCCGCATTTCCTCTCTTAATTGTTAGGTTCAGATTTTATGTAATTTTTCAGGAAGTAGAAATGAGGATATTTTAAAAATTTCTCTATAATATAAATGGCGAACTCAGTCTGTGCGTTCATTATTTGGCAAATCAGGGGTTCGAAGGTGGTTTTCAAAAGTCTCATTGGCTGCTAAACCCGTTAAAAAAAGTCCCCTTACCTAGTAATTAGTTATTATTTCTGCGATCCATTACAAATATAATTAATATATTATTTTTAATTATTTTTACTTTTTCTTACTCAAATATGTAATATATAGTATATAGAGAAAGTCTTGTGATTGCATTGTGTCGAAATTTCAACGGAAATACAACTTGAGGATTCTTGACTCTAAAAAATGAGTCTCGCAAAATGATCTCTCTCTGACTGTGTGTGTCTCTCTCTCTCTCTCTCTCTCTCTCTCTCTGTGTGTGTGTGTGTGTGTGTGTGTGTGTGAACAAGATATCTCAAAAACAATTAGCACTTTACTGATGTACTTTTTTAGTTTTTTCGATTTTCTCAAAATTCCCTCATACGATTTTGATTAAAATTCATAAAACAATCATTTATTAGATTATCTTTGAAATGTATTAACCCTTATCCCTCCAAAAGTTATTGGGGCCCACTTTATTGATGTCTTT
>JAAAKE020094799.1:31061-41321 GCA_010014785.2 Anisolabis maritima | reverse complement strand
CCCTCCTTCCTCTGTACTACACCCTTCTCCTGCCCTCCCCCCCCCCCCCGGGCTAAACTAAAAAAGAATTCCAAAAACCAACCTAAAATATCAATAAAATACGTGAAAAAAATAAAAATAATAATAAATGTAATTTATAATAACGATATACAAAAAAAGAAAAACTACTCTAAAAGCCATACAATAACAAATTTCAACAGCTTCGAAAACTGTTTGATTTTAAATAGTTATTATTTTTCACTCTATGCTCTGAGAATAAACACCAGTTGTGTCGGCTCTTTTTTAGTTGTGAGCTTTTGTATTTTATGTTATAGGGACATAGGTTCCCTCGGGGATACAACGCAGGATTTCCAGCTTTTTCAGGTTATATGGCGTGCTATCCATTTTCACCAGAACCCCGCTTCTCGTCACTCCAAAACTCATGAAGGCCAGCTTTTGTCAGATCGTATGATAAAAGTTGGTCCGCAAATATCATATTTTTTCCTAAACAAGGCTACTAAATGAGGTGCCCACCCAGCATCTGGACTGCCATCCGCACACCCACTTGAAAAACATTTGTTTCTTGTAGTTTAACTTTTATCATTCGATATGAAAATTTACTAGTGTTCTATTCAGAAGAAGCCCATTGAAGGCCCCATTGAAAGCTGGTCTTCCTGAATGTTAGTGTTATTGAATAGCATGGTTCTGGTACAAATGAATAGCATGCCAATGCACAGGAAAAGATGGAAATCCTGGGTTCTACTCCCAGATAACGCCAATAAAACGCTCACAATATATAAACTCGCAAACAATAATCCTGGCCGCGCTAGTCGCTAAAAATAATTTACTCTAGAAACAATCAAAATAAAATAAATTCATAAAACACATTTATATTATGAACAAAATTTCCACAACTATACCGGTTTATATTAAGTTAGAATTTTATTTTCCTAACATTCCGGTATTTAAATTTATTTACCGGTGATGAGTAATAGAATTATAATGAATTATCAAAAGTATATATGGGCCTAAGAAAAATTAAATAAATTTATACATAGGTATTTTTACTAGAAAAAGCCGTTCCTTCCCTCCTTCGGACTTGTTGACTGACGCTTTAATTCGTTTACGTTAAGTATTGAAGGGAAAGTAGATAAAGGTGGTTCGAAACAAAAAAAGTTTCCAAGTCAAAGTTCTTTTAATGAAAGTTTTTGCTGAGGTTTTTTCCTGTTGTATTCAATATTATTGTTAAATTTTTTCTTTTAAAATAAAAATATCATGTCCTTGGACTAAAAAACCCCAAATTATGAAAAAATGTTTCTTATCTCTTTCTTCCACTGAACTCTTCAATTATATCTGAAAGACGAAAAGGACTTTTTAGATTGCATGGAGGATGGAGAATTATTTTTTAAATTGTCAACTTTTTGGATACAATATGACAATCATATGATTGTTTGAATCAAATCTTAACATTAAATTCAATATGTCATGATTAAGAAGCAATCAGTATTCGCACTTCTTATTCTAATTACATTATAAAGAGGATTATGAAGTTATATTGTATTATAATGTAAACATAGAAGTAATTAGAAACCTCTTTTGGCTAAGGTAAGAATTGAAATAATAATGGCCTCGTTTTCAAGAATTTTGAACTCGAGTGTTACTCGAGTTACTGACGTAACTAGGACAATTTTAGAGAAAGTGAAAAGAAGACCAACAACAACCAAATCAAAAAAATTTATTTTTAAACAATTAGTTTTACTAACTCTTAAGTTTCTTATTAAAAATTTTTTTTCATGATTTCCCCCGGGGGGAATCCCTCCACTCTTTCTCCTTGGAGAATGTAATTATTTTTGGACCAAAATTTTACCTATCTGGGAATATTCCAATTTTCAGAGTTATACGAGCTTCTTATTGAGTTAAAAATTCTACGTCTTCAGTTAATGATACATTCTTGCCATATTATTTTAGTTTTTCTTATTAGCAAATTAGGAATTAATATTGTTATTATATAAATATATATGAAAAACTAAGAAAGTTTATCCTCTCTAATTTACTCAGTAAAGATTTTTTTTAACGAAACCGCTTAGAACTGAGTTGATAATTATAAAAAAAAAAAAAACTGATTTTAAATAGAAAAGTGATATAAATAAGCATTCACATCAAAAATATTTAACTAAATCATTTTCAGATTTCAAGTTAAAAGATTAGAACTAAATAGTTAAGCTGTTTCAGCGGTGAAGTGTTTACAAACACTCTAATCCAATCAACTTCTTCCAAATGGCCATGAATTTAATTGTTGCAGTAAGTCGTAAATCGTTAGAGTTGTAAAGGATCAAATTACCTCATTATATTTTCTTAATGAAAGGCAAAAGAAAGAGTAACTAAATTAAAATCGATATCTCTACGTATTATCCAGAGAGAATCTTCTCTTACAATCTAATCATAGAAATTCCAAGTAATTAAATTATATTTTACGCTCTTAAAACGTTAAATTCTCTAGATTAAAAGATATATAAACTACAAATAAATAAATAATCAACTAAAGGCTTAGACAATGTATTTTTTTAACGCTCAAGCCAAAGAATTCTTGAAATATTTTACAAGAATATAAAATTTAATCTTTTAAGTGTTGAGAGTGAACTCGTTTTACTCCTATTACAGGCTTAGTATAAATATTATAATATTACATAAAATAAAATAGTGAAATTAATTTTAATAAAATAATTTTTTAATAAATGATATTTAGGATTTAGGATCAAGCGACCTCTGGGTTTCTGTTGGATCCGGGAAAGAAAGAGGAGAGTGTGTCCCAAACAGTTTGGGGGTGGGGGGGAGATAAGGGTTAATACATTTCAAAGATCATCTAATAAATAATTGTTTTATGAATTTTAAACAAAATCGTTAGAGAAAATTTTGAGAAAATCGAAAACAACTAACAAAGTGCAACAGTAAAATACTAGTACCCTTTGGCTGATTTTATTCAAAATCTTTGAGGTGCATGTAACGAGAGTATCTAAGTTAAATATAAAATTTCAATCTCATATTTCTACATTTCTTCGTTTTTGAGAAATCTTGTTTACACACACACATACACACAGACCATTATGCGAGACTCATTTTTTTAGACTCAGGGGACCTGATATCCGTAGAAATCTCGACATCGTTTTTTTTTTTGCGATCCCTATACTTTATCACTATTTATTGCATTTATAGGTAAGAAAAAGTAAAAAATATTTGATTAATCATATAAAAACAATGTCTTTTGATTAAAACAATTACTTAAGAGTGATTATTTAAAACATACTTTTTTCATGAAAAATTTAATCCATAAAGTCATAATTCACATTACTACGAATAAAAAGCTTATCGATTTTATAAATATCAATTTATTTATACAGTCAATATATTTTTAGAATAAAATTAGTAAAGAATAATATACCTTTTAATATCTAAATTTATCTATACAGTACATGTTATAATTAATGATTTTTGTTGATTAAAATGAAAATTGTAATTTCAAATCCCAGGGTAATTAATAAACGTGAAAAATAAAATCTGGTATCCAGGCCAACCAATATTCTAATGACACAATTCAATTGACAAAAAAAACACTGATTTTTAAATATTAATTTTACTAATAATAAATTAATTTATTTAAGAACAATTTTTATTTCTTTTAACTTAACAAAATACATCCATATATAATATACCATCTAGTCCGGAAATTAGTTTGTTTAGCATCCTAGACGGTAGGCATCCCAAATGACCAACACAATCATGCAATCAGCATTTTTTGATTAATTGCTCCAGAGACTCTCTAGAGTTATTCTCGCATGCGCAGTTAAATCTCCCTAAAAATTTAAAACTAAATATTTCGTGGTCCAATGTCAAAAAATCCATTAGTGAGTTAACGAAATGGTCAATTATTAATTTCTGGGAAGATTTAACAACTGCGCTTGCGTGATTAGCTCTAGAGAGGCTCTGAAACAATTAATCAAAAAATGCATGATTGTGTTGGTCATTTGGGATGCCTAACTTCGATCAATCAAGTACGAATTAATTTCTATAATCCATGATATAAATATATTTTTTTTTCAAAGTTTAAAATTTGATTTTTATTTATACAGTGGACTCCCGATTAACGCCGGGGATACGTTCCGCGCAATAGGAAATCGGGTTATACGGGACATACTTTATCAGACCAATTTATGTAACTTCAAGCACTTCGTTATAACTTATTTGTTGGTACTTCCGATAGTGAATAAATGTTAAATACTGAGTGGCATACATGTATTTTTATTTTTATTAAAAGTTGAATAAAATTATTTTTCTCTTATATCTTTAAATGTATATATATTACTATTTTTTTTATAAATCGCTGCTTCGTCATCTTCAGAAATCGGAAACTAAATGTGAAAATGTTAAATTTATCTTACGCGTTATACGGGACTGTTTATCGCGCTATATGAGAACTAGTCGCAATTCTTCGTCGCCTTTTATGAGAGCGGGAGTCCACTGTATACAGTTTGATTTTTTTTCTTTTGAAACATTTTTTTTTAACTCAAATAACAACAGATAGTATAGTTCTTATTCAGTTTCTTGACTTATGATAAAATGCTATGCTTTTAAAAAATAAATATTTATTTCCTAAAGACTTTAAGTCAATGGAGTGTTTACTTTTTAGTTTGCATAGTTCCTTGTTACAAAAAAAGGAATTAATTACTCCTGACTAGTTCTTTTCATTTTCTCGTCCAGCCTCAGCAATTTTTTTAAATTAATATTAACAAAAAAAAAAAATTTTTTTGTCCATTTTGGAGGACTGAATTATCTCAAAGAGAAGACTTTCTGTAAAAAATATAACTTTTGATAGAGGTATAAACGAACCTTTGTTTTGAGTTATGCCGGACACCTGGTCAAAATGAATGCAAAAGCGCATCTCTCTCTTTCTTTCTTGCAAAATGAAAATGAGCTAACAACTATACATTTATTAACATTGTAATCCAATGGCAAAAATTATATCAACATATAATATATAAGTGTAAATTTGGAGGGGGTTATACGAGACGAGTAGAGTCAAACACTTCATCCAGAATATATAATATAGAGAGGAGTTGGCGTTAGAGTGGCAATGGTATGTATGCCTTTGATATGATGAGGTCCTCTAGAGATTTAGGGAGAGAGAGAGAGAAGGTTGTGAGCGACTGTGTGTGTGTGTGTGTGTGTAACCTCACCCTCACTCACACTTTGACCTCGGCATTGGAATCAATATGGCTTTGAAGCCCTTTGGATAGTCAAGGATTATCCGTCGCAGATTTAAGGATCAAATAGGACAAGGTGATAAATGATAACATATTTTAAATATTATGTGTATTATAAGAGCTGTTCAAGAGCCAACGGGAATAAGTCCTCTTTTGTATTTCTTTAAATTTTACAGTCAAAATTTTTTTTATCTATCCGCAGCGGAAACATGTACAAGATGATAAATTTTATGTAATTGATTATAACAGATATTTTCCCATATTTATTTAAATTAATTGTAAGCCGATTTAAATAAATTTTATTACTCAAGGCTGGAAGCGATCTTATGAAGCTATCAGAGATGATTTTAATCAAAATCGTTAGAACGAATTTGAAAAAATTGAAAAATATTAAAAAACTACATCATAAAATCATTACAGTACTACTACACTTTATCTAGCTTAAATATCAATTTTGAGCCTCGAAAGTTTTTTCGTTCTTGAGATATTTTCTTCACATCCAAACAGACAGACCATTTTGTGAGACCTATTTTTTTTTAAACTAAGGGGACTTCAAAACTTATATTTCCGTTAAAATCTCGATATCGGATTTTTGCTATCACAATACTTTCGCTATACTATTTATTACAGGTATAGGTAAAAAGAAATTTAAAAACCTTACAATTCTTAGTGAATTATCCTATGTAGTTTTTTTTTTTTAGTCTTTTCAGCAACTTGGGCCATCTTGACTTTTAAACGATACATATATATATTACGATATTAATTATCTAGGCATATTTATTTACATTAATTAGTTTCCAATTGATTTAAATAAATTTTAATCGGACTGCCTGGATCCGAAGTCACCCCTTGGCTTTTAAGGTTATTCAATATTGACATTGTCAGTATCTTTAACCTCTCAGCTACAGGGTGAGGTATTATATCCTACGTACTTTGGAAAAATTTTCTGGATAATAAAAAAATTCATAAAAATCAGGCAAGTAGTTCCGGAGTTCAGGTAAATACAAAAATAAACGTATCTCAAAAATATTCAATAAACTGTGAGGTCCTTAGGTTTAATTAAATGAGGCTGGAGTTGAAAGTCTTCCTACCCTCTAAGGAAAGCTGAACCTTGACCTCGAAATGACCCTCAATATAATTTTTTATTAATCTAACAGGTATTTATTTCAATTTTTAGTTAATTAGAAATTATTTTATTATTATTTTCAGCACTTAATCCAACTCTTTATAAATAAATAATAAGCAAATAAGAAAAATAAATAAATTCTATGAAAGATAAATTTTTTGTGAATGACTTAAGAAAGAGAAAAAAACTAAAGAGTAAACTAAATTTTTTTAATAACTAGTACACACTTTCTTCCCAACTTCTATCTCGAATAACATAAAATATTTAATTAATAGTTATTTAAATATTTGAAAAGTTAGTTTTTTAGCAGTTAAATTAATGTTTTTCAACATTTTACTTGAATAAAAAAAAAAATTAATTATCAAACGAGAGTGCTTTCGATGGTTTATGATCTCATCAATGTGTTCCAGGAGAGTTATATTTTTATTCACTTCAAGATAAATACAGCATAGAAATGGAAAAGAAAAACGAACGGAGTCAAGAGATCCGACGACTGACCTGCCATCGAGTCTTTGGCTTCTCTGAGCTCTCTATAGATACGGATCAAAATAACAATTCCCATTTTAGTAAAAAATAAAAAAAATACTTTTTTTTCTAATCTAAAATATTTAGAGATGAAAAAGATATTAACAGATGATTTAAATCATTCGTAGTTCTTTCTTAAATATTTTCCCATAACTAAACCTAAACTTAATCACTGATATAATTCTCAATTTTTTTGGGATTTTTCCATTTCAGTTCAATTTCAAATGAAATATATTTAAAAAAATCTTCTGTGACGGCCGCACATCCCACAACCTTCTCTTACCTAAGTTAAAGAAACTGGGGCTGGTACCATATTTTTTGCGTAGGACCACTTTGGCAGTCGGTTCACAATTATATTATACCTTTCATTTTTCGTTTGTGTATATTAATCAATTATTAATATTATAAGACAAATAAAATTATTTAAATATCATTTATTGTAAATAAATTTGGCTGGATAACTGAAACGTAAAATAATACTGTATATACCGTTTAAAGCCTCAGATGCCAAAAAGTCTTTAAAAAAATATCATTTATTATCAAACATAGGAATTAAAAATATTAATATTTGTTACCATGGCAACAACTGTCCTAACTTTTCTAAAATCCTAAATTGAGGGCCCCACACCATTTTGGGATGAAAATGGTTTAATGCTTCTTAAAGATAATCATATTTATTATATGTACACTCAGTTTAATTTTAATTTAATTAGAATAGTTTAAGAGAAAAAATTAATGAATTAAAATAAGTCTCAAAACCTAAGAAACGTACAAAAGTAAAGTGGGCTCCAAACAATTTTGAAAGGTTAAGGGTTAATACATTTCAAATACATAATTGTTTTATCAATTTTAATAATATTCGTGAGAGCGAATTTTGAGAAAATCGAAAAAACTAAAAAAGTACTAGTACTCTTTGGTAGGTGTTATTAAAATCTTCGAGGCCTATCAAATTTAAAAATTCAGCCTTTTCAAAATTTGAGAAATCTTGTTCATAACTGACGCCATTTTGCAAGACCCATTTTTTTAGACTCAGAGGTTCTCAAAATGTGTATTTCCGATGAAATTTCGACCAATTTTTTTTTTTGCAATCGCAATAATTTCTCACTCTATATTACATATACAGGTAAGGGAAAGTAAAAAGTTATTTTTATTATAAATGCTAATTAAACTTAATATTTATCTAATTTTTTCAAATTTTTATTGAACTTTTGATGGTTTTTCAATTTTATTTATGGTTTAGATGAGTTCGGCCTCCTTCCTGATTAGGCCACTGCACGTATAATTTTTTGTTTTGCAACCTAAATTTTTTTTTTCTTATATAATACTAATTTTTTGTAAGTGTTTCTTGTAATTTAAGGATTTTTGTATTGTTCTTTCAAATTTTCTCTACCTTAATCTTATGGGTATATGAGTGTATGTATTGGTAAAATGTGTGAGATTTATTTATAACAATTGATATCCAGTTTTAAAGCTATCATTGTTAACAATGTCAATATCTCTAACCCCTCAACAATGGGTGGGGCTGGGAAATATATATAAATCTAAATTTCTTTTTATTTTTATCTTAGTACGGTGTCCAGGTTGTAGTGATATTAATAATTAAAATTAGCTTATTCCATTCGAAATTGAATTAGTTGCTTAATCGATGTAATAAGTGTTAAACATCATAAAATTATACCTTATATAAATTGTTAATTAAAATTTATTAATCTTCCAGATGAACTCTTGTGTAAAATTCATCCGATAAAAACATTTATTTAATCAATAAAATTATTTTATTTATAGTTTAATACAAACAACAAAGTCAAAGGGTTGAAATTGTTTAATCCACTTTAGTAAGCTTTTTATTTTATAATGCTAATTATTATATATGTTACAATTAAAGTGGCTAATTTATAATGCGTATATAAACTCTCTAGAAAATAATATTAATTAATTACAAGATTCGATTATTGGTATTTCAAAATTAAATATGTCCTTACTATATGTTGCTTTTAATTATTATAAGAATTAAATTATTTTGTTTTTATACAAATATATCTTTTCAACACAAAAACATTAAAATTATTCATTTTCATTTATAGACCATACATGCTCGAACAGCTACTCCTAATTGCTACTGCTAATTTTTTTCTAGCTCAAAATGTTTTTTTAATAAGAATTAGTCAGGATTCACAGCTTGAATAGATAATTTTAATGCTTAATGCATAGAGCATTCTTTTTATGTCCAAAGATACTCTGACTCCAGTAGAAAACATACATATATATAAAACCTTCCTTTCACCAGTAACAGTGTATGTGTCAGAGTATGATTTCATATTGAAAGGTAAACAATGCTTTCTGCATTAAACATAAAATTAGCTATTTAAAAATTTGGCTCCCGGGGGTAAATAATGAAAATCAATAAAAGAATAAGTAAAATAAAATAATTTAAACTACAGCTATAAAAACTATCTTCAATATTTCATGATTTAAAACAACCCCCTGCTCTCTACCGTTATCCAGCTCTATTTATACTAATTGTAAAACATTGAAAATTCGTTAAAATCCATTATTTGATCCATATATTACAAATATGGGATTAAATATCACTTAGATAGACCTATCCATATTCATGTTTTTGGTCAGCATCCTGACGAAGAGATTCACTGGCAATGAGATTCTCTTTTTATTAATGCCTAAAACAGAATCAGACTACTCTGAGTCTGGCATTATGGCTATTAGTCATGTCTCTACACCTGCCACCCTTAATGAGACTGAATGGCATTCGAAACGTCGACAAATAAAACAATTTTTTTTTTCTATATAAGATGTGCGTTGGCTTCAACTCATAATATTTCAAAGCCCATTTTCTTAATCATCTTAGTTAACTAGGACTATTCTTTTATTCACTAAAATTCATTTTTATTGTCAGAGTGAACATCAATCTCCTTTTTTTACCCATAAATCTTATTTCCATATTCATAACTTTTATCCAACAAGAGATCCTTGTCTAATTGTAATTTAAAATATAAAGCCCACTTATTATAATATCAAATTGTCTAAAATCCCGTGAATAATCAATTTAATTTTAAATCATTTTATTAATTAATAATTAAATAATTATTTTATTCCACGGATTAAATCCCGTAAATTGTATATTATATTATATAAAATTAATCTAAAAATTCCATTACATTAATTAGATGATATCTGGTTAGTTGAATATCGTTGAGGTGTTTATAATATTTCTCTTTATACTAAATATATATAAATATAAATTATATATATATATATAAAAGAAAAAAAATTTAATTTAAAAATTTAATATTCATTTTACGCATTTTTTTTTTTTTTTTTTTTTATGTTTTTTTCGGCTTCTGAGGCCATTTA